>CAUYLG010067549.1:0-71341 GCA_963573385.1 Cacajao melanocephalus
CCTGACCGGGGGCTCTTGCCACTCCTTTAACCATAAATTTTTAACAAAAATTCTACCCGGGCTCACCCAAAAGCCGCAAATTTTGGCTTTTTTTTTTTTTTTTTTTTTTTTTTTTTTTTGGTGTATCTCTTTAACCCCAGGCATCTTTGGCCCCTTTGTCCGGGAAGCTCTCTCTGCAAACTCACAGAATGGTGTGAACTCCTCATCAGGCTCATTTTCTTTGCAGCCCAGTACCTCCTTCTTTAAAGCCTCTTCTGTTTTCCAACCTCAAATTTCTGAGCCCCTGCCCAGTGCTCTCTCCAGACCTTCTTCAGCAGACTGGCTCAGAAGGGGGTGGAAGCTGGGGACAGGAGCCAGAGGGATCCAAATGTCCCCCAGGATTGGCAGTGGGCTGAGTGTTGAAGGGACCCTCCTTCTGGCACTTGGGTTGGATAGTCTCTGTACTTAGCAATGGATGGCAAAGCCTGATTCCGTAATCCCCATAGACTTTTTCTCCCCTGTGCAGTCCTACTAGCTGAGATTAGATTTTTCTGTTAAAAAATTACACGAGTAAATCAAAAGGAGAAAAGGAGCTGTAGATTATGAGAAGTAGAGGCATTTGGCACATGCATCAGTGTGTGAACCAGTATCATTTTGGGGGCCACCGCAGAGAGACCAGCCCTGAGGGTTGAGGAACTGGGAACTGGGATGTGACCTCCTGCAGCTTGAGCTCATTCTCATGATGCTAAAGCACTGGACTCTGATGCCTGCCACAAAGCAGCACAAGCATGTGGGTGCCTTAGGTGACCATGGACAGTACCCAGGTGTCTGCTGATCCTGTGCTGTGTTATGAGGGATGGGCTCATATTCACTGTGTGAAATCAGACACAGCCTCCCGTGGGAAGCAGGAGTGTGAAGGGGAAAGCGTGGTTGGAAAGCTCAGGTCTGGGCCCAGCTCCACCACATATGATCTGTGTGATATCGGGAAAGCTCCTTCTCCCCTCACCTTTGTACAGTGAAAAGGTTGTGTAGTGGATCCCAGTGGTTCTCACCCAGGGAGCTCTTAAACACTACTTTAGCCCCAGAGAGTGTTGATTGGGGTGGGCTGGGATATTGTTAGGTTTTCGAAAGCTCCTCAGGTGATTCTAATGTGCAGCCAGGGTTGAAAATGGCTGGACCAAACCATCTGTAAGGCTTTTTCCATCTCTAATGTTTTATGACTCTATGATCATAGCACGTGTCAGGGAACTACCTGGTACTATCTCTTTGGGTTTCTGTTAACCACATCTGCTCCTGTAGCTGTGGGTGAGGAGTATAAGGTACCCATACTTGGGGAAAGTACTGCCATCTCTGTTAAATGTGCAGTCTCTGGAGGATAAGAGTTTGAGTCCTGGGTCAGGTCTCCGGGTTTCCCCCAGATAACATCGGGATAATAACAGTGCCTACGTCATTGGAGTGCTGGATTTAAATAAGTCATGCTTATAAACTGCTTAAAATGATGCCTCACACAAAGTAAAGGCTCAATGAACTTCATTATTATCATGGAGGACAAATGGACGGAAAGTGGTGTGCAGAGGGGAGTGTCTGGGTGTGTTCTTGAGATGCAGGTGAGGCTGGGAAGCCAGTGGGCTTGAGTCCCAGGACGTCTGTCTGGCAGGGCATGCCTGGGGGCCCGGGACCCGTACTGTGGCTGGGACGGGAAGCAGCAACGTTGCAGCACGCTCGAGGACAGCTCCAACATGAGCCTCTGGATCCAGAACATCACCGCCTGCCCTGTGAGAATCCCTGTGTGTCCTCCCACCTCAGACCTCTCCTTCAATTCAGGCTATGACTCCCCACCAGTATTCTCCCAATCCCCTGAGATCCTGTGGCTTCCCTGCCCCTGCCTTGGGTCATAGGGGTACTGTCCCCCATGCGTGTCTGCAGGTGCGAAATGTGACACGGGATGGGGGCTTTGGCCCATGGTCACCATGGCAACCGTGTGAACACTTAGATGGGGACAACTCAGGCTCTTGCCTGTGTCGAGCCCGATCCTGTGACTCCCCTCGACCGCGTTGTGGGGGCCTTGACTGCCTGGGGCCAGCCATCCACATTGCCAACTGCTCCAGGTATGTGAGGACAGGGCTTGCATGGTGTCTGCCTTGGACCAGGGTGGGGAAAATGGGAAATGGGGCCCCCTCACTCGGGTGTTTGCACTAAGGGACAGAAACCCCTTCAGGGCTGTGCTGGGGACCGGATAGGGGGCTAGTGTGTGAGGCAGGAAACCTGAGCCCTGAGGGAGTTTCAATGCTAGTGAGAGAGAAGTTTCTACCTCTTCATGTCTCTTGATGCAAAGAGGAATTCTGGGCAGGCATAGGGGTCACTTCCAGACGGAAGTGAGTCTCAGTAGGTCTCGTCCCAAACATAAGGGACAGCATGGGATGGTGGCAAGGCAAGGAAACCTGGTGCCAATCCCAGATTGCCACTGTCTGGAGGTGTGGCCATGGCCAGGTCACGTAACCAGTCTGAGCTTCTGTCAGTGAGGGTTATAGTACCCACCCAAGAGTTGTTGGGAGCATTAAATGAAATAAGCTTACACACTGCCTGGTGCCTGGGGACTCCATAAAATAACTAACCCATAATTTTAGACCTTTTTTTTTTTTTTTGAGACAGCGTCTTATTCTGTTGCCCAGGCTGAAGTAAAGTGGTGTGATCATGGCTCACTGTAATCTCCTGCCTCAACCTCCTGATTAGCTGAGACTACAGATGCCCACACCACACCCAGCAATTTTTTTAAAATTTTTTGTAGAAACAGAGTCTTACTTTGTTGCCTAGGTTGGTCCCAAACTCCTGGCCTCAAGTGATCCTCCCACCTCAGCCTCCCAGAGCTCTGGGATTACAGTCATGAGCCACTGCACCCAGCCTTGGACACTCTTAAAACAACTATTTCATCACATTTATTAATGTAGCCCTCACAGAAACCCCATGGGGGTAGGAATACAGTCATTATCCTTACTTTAAAGTTAAGAGTACTATGAGGCACAGAAGGTTCTGGTAACTTGCCCAGGGTTTCACAGCCAGCAAGTGGTAGAGCCCAGATTTGAAAATTGGAGTCAGAGTAGCCACAAAGGGGCAGTGTCTGAGGCTGGAGCAAAGCATGTACAGTGCAGTACAGGGGACAGAGTGTGGGTTCCAGTGCAAGGACTGGGACCAACCAGGAAGGCTGAAAGGGAAGCTGCAGAGTGGAAAGGGGAATAGGGCGTTCTTCTCTAAATACAGTCTGCCTTTTTTCCCCTGTAAGTAGGGGCCATGTCCTATCTCTACGTCCTTAGCCCTGAGCACAGCCTGATATATGGAAGAAGGCTCTGAATACATGGCTGAAGGAAGAATGAATGAACGGATGGATGAGCGAGTCTGTCTGAGATGACCTGTTTAGGAGAAGATATTTCTATGTCACTGTCCAGCCCTTTCTGACAGCAATAGAAAATCCATCAGCCCAGATACAAACTAGATCTAAAAAGCTAGGGCTCAGTGTCTGTCCCCTCTCACCCCAACAGGAATGGGGCGTGGACCCCGTGGTCATCGTGGGCGCTGTGCAGCACGTCCTGTGGCATCGGCTTCCAAGTCCGCCAGCGAAGTTGTAGCAACCCTGCTCCCCGCCACGGGGGCCGCATCTGCGTGGGCAAGAGCCGGGAGGAGCGGTGAGGGAGGACAGGCTTGTCCTGAGGTCCCAGACTTTCGCAGCCCCCCAGAAAGTGGCCTGGGTTCTCCTCGTGATCTCAGAGACTCTCGTCCTTTCCACTCTTGCACTCCCAGGGACCTCTTGACAGGGAAGGGGGTTCCCCTCCCTAGATTGACGCCTCTCCCCCACTCCAGGTTCTGTAACGAGAACACACCTTGCCCGGTGCCCATCTTCTGGGCTTCCTGGGGCTCCTGGAGCAAGTGCAGCAGCAACTGTGGAGGCGGCGTGCAGTCGCGGCGTCGGGCCTGCGAGAACGGCAACTCCTGCCTGGGCTGCGGTGTGGTAAGGGCTGGGGCCGGGGGCCGGGGGCCGGCGGACGTGGTGGGACATGGTGGCCCGGGGCGGGGGGGACGTGGTGGGGCTCGAGCCGAGGGCAGGGAGGGTCCGGAGGCCGCGGAGCCCTGAAGCCGCCGCCAACCGCAGGAATTCAAGACCTGCAACCCCGAGGGCTGCCCGGAGGTGCGGCGCAACACGCCCTGGACGCCGTGGCTGCCGGTGAACGTGACGCAGGGCGGGGCGCGGCAGGAGCAGAGGTTCCGCTTCACCTGCCGCGCGCCCCTGGCCGACCCGCACGGCCTGCAGTTCGGCAGGAGAAGGACCGAGACGAGGACCTGCCCCGCGGACGGCTCCGGAGCCTGCGACACCGATGGTACCGCCCCGCGCCCCCCTCCTTCCTCCATCCTAGCCCCGGAGCAGTGGGGGCAGGGGCGGGAGCGCCAAGGGAAGCCCGGACCCGGGGTCGGGGTCGGGGTGTCCGGGCGCCCCGTCGCTGAGGCCGCACCCCTCCGCAGCCCTGGTGGGGGATCTCCTGCGCAGCGGGAGCACCTCTCCGCACACGGTGAGCGGGGGCTGGGCCGCCTGGGGCCAGTGGTCGTCCTGCTCCCGGGACTGCGAGCTGGGCTTCCGCGTCCGCAAAAGAACGTGCACGAACCCGGAGCCCCGCAACGGGGGCCTGCCCTGCGTGGGCGATGCTGCGGAGTACCAGGACTGCAACCCCCAGGCCTGCCCAGGTAACCCTGCACGGAAGGAATCCTTGGCCCAGGGAAACCCTGTCATCCTGGAGACACCGCCCCCACACCCCGCAAGGCCTACCCAGGAACCCCAATGCCCAAGTGACCCCTTCTCCCTGCCAACCCTGTGCTAGGGACCCCCAGAGCAAATTTCTGCCCCGGCCACGGATGCAATGGCTGCTCCAGTGGAGTAGGGCCTCAACTTATCCTCCCTGTCCCTTTTTTTTCACCTTTCTTAATGAATTAGGTAAGACGTTTGGTTGGAGGTGGAGTTGATTTCTCTCCCTCCTGATGTCTCTGCTGCTGCCTGCGTTTCCCCGCCTACCCCATGAGGCGGGGGGACACTCCCTATCAGTGGACTGTTGGGTGGCAGGTGGATCGGGCGGATGTTGAGATCACTGTGGCTCAGGGCAGAGTAACCTGGCCTGGAATGGGGTGGAAGACCGTCTTGGGCCCTGCCTGCCCCTGCAGCCCCTCATACCCCGTCCCCTTACAGTTCGGGGTGCTTGGTCCTGCTGGACCTCCTGGTCCCCATGCTCCGCTTCCTGTGGTGGGGGTCACTATCAACGCACACGCTCTTGCACCAGCCCCGCACCCTCCCCAGGTGAGGACATCTGTCTCGGGCTGCACACGGAGGAGGCACTGTGTGCCACACAGGCCTGCCCAGGTACGAGGCACATCCCGCCAGGGCTGGGAAGCACCATGGAGCCCTCTGATCCCCACCAGGGGGTACCGTGGCAGTTCACCTCATCCCACCCACAACCCCCAGAAGGGTGGTCGCCCTGGTCTGAGTGGAGTGCGTGCACTGAGGATGGAGCCCAGAGCCGAAGCCGCCACTGTGAGGAGCTCCTCCCAGGGCCCAGCACCTGTGCTGGAAACAGCAGCCAGAGCCGCCCCTGCCCTTACAGTGAGATTCCTGGTAGGTCTCCCCGCCAGCACCTGCACAGCAACCCTTCCCAGCCTGCACTCCCAACCTCCTTCCCCTACTGAAGCTTGTGTCCTGGTGGGGAGAGGAGAAGAGGGAGCACAGGATGAAACATGGAGGTGGGAAGGAGATACCAAAAGAGAACTCCCATGTTTGCCTCCAATGTGCACATATGAGGTTTGGGCCCTCCTCATCCAGTGGATGGGCCAGCCCTTCTCAGAGGTGGGCTCTGGGGAGAGAGGGAGGGAAATGAAGGCCCCATTCCCAGTCCTACTACTGAGCATTGACTTAAGGGTCCTCCCAGGGTTGCGCCTACCCTGCAGAGCCCCCCTCCTCTCGTCTCCGCCCCTGACACCCTGTCCACTGGTCTTCCTGCAGTCATCCTGCCAGCCTCCAGCATGGAGGAGGCCACCAGCTGCGCAGGTAAAAAAAAACCGGCCCTATCTCATGCTGCGGTCCTCCCACCCCTCCTGCACCCCACTCAAAGTCCGGACTCTTTTCACATCCTGCTCCAGACAGCCAAGCTTTGTTGGGGTCCCCACTGCTTTGAGATGGTGTGTAGGGTGGTCTGTGAAGTTCCCTCCATGCCCCCGAACTAGGAGGCCATTCTCAGTCTGTACCCAAGGAAGAGTCATCCGACTCCAGACCCTCTGGTTGCCATCTCTGACTTGAGCCACAGGGTGCCTTGTGAAAGAGGACCCCAGTGACAGTCTCCCTAGCGTCCCCATTTCCTTTGTCTCTGGCCTCAGAGCCTCCTGTTGCTGTTTCTGCTCCCAGGGAGGCAGGCAGGAGTCTGTCCTCTTCACAGTGGTCTTTATCTTACTACCTGCCTCTCTTCCTCCAGGGTTCAATCTCATCCACCTGGTGGCCACGGGCGTCTCCTGCTTTTTGGGCTCTGGGCTCCTGACCCTGGCAGTGTACCTGTCTTGCCAGCACTGCCAGCGTCAGTCCCAGGAGTCCACACTGGTCCATCCTGCCACCCCCAACCACTTGCACTACAAGGGTGGGGGCACCCCGAAGAATGAAAAGTACACACCCATGGAGTTCAAGGTGGGAGCCTTTTTGTAGAAGCAGAGGGCAGGGTGGGAGGGCAGGGTGAAGAGTGCAGGGGTTCTGGCTCTCAGCTGGGTGGAACTGGGCAGTGGTGGTGTGAACAGAGCACTGGATCCGTAGTCTGAATGTTCTTTTGCTGGCCAGCTTCTGGACTTCTTGCCCTGGCCTATTCCCTTCTGTCTGTTCCCTCACCCCTTTCTCTGGTTCCTTCATCCTCCCACAGACCCTGAATAAAAATAACTTGATCCCTGATGACAGAGCCAACTTCTACCCATTGCAGCAGACCAATGTGTACACGACTACCTACTACCCAAGCCCCCTGAACAAACACGGCTTCCGGCCCGAGGCCTCACCTGGACAACGGTGCTTCCCCAACAGCTGATACCGCCGTCCTGGAGACTTGGGCTCCTTGCCTTCCTAAGGCACAGAGCAGGTGGAGATGGGACAGTGGAACCAGTTTGGTTTTCTCCCTCTGCACTAGGCCAAGAACTTGCTGCCTTGACTGTGGGGGTCCCATCCGGCTCCAGAGAGCTCTGGCTGGCATTGACCATGGGGGAGAAGGCTGGCTTCAGGCTAGCACATGGCTGCAGGTCCAGTTCTGCCCAGGTCTCTCATGGCCACCTTGCAACCCACTGTCATGCTGACCTCCCCTGCTATGTCCGCGTTGTGGACCTACTGGGCATGTGAGGAACTAGAGAATGGAGATGGCAAGAGGGCAGGCTTTTAGGTTTGGGTTGGAAACAACTTCCTGTGGCCCCCACAAGCTGAGTCTGGCCTTCTCCAGCTGGCCCCCAAAAAGACCTGTGCTCCATTCTGATTATCTCTGAAAGTAATCAATCAAGTGGCCCCAGTAGCTCTGGATTTTCTACCAGGGTGGGGCCATTGTGGTGCTGCCCCAGTGTGACATAGGAGACCAAGGCCAGCACAGGTTCTCCACCTCTGCCTAGCCATCTATACTCTACCCAGGGCATCCCTCTGGTCAGAGGCAGTGAGGACTGGGAACTGGAGGCTGATCTGTGCTTAGAAGTCCTTTAATCTGGGCTGGTACAGACAGGCCTCAGCCTTGCCCTCAGTGCATGAAAGGTGGCCCAGGAGAAAGAGAAGCTCAATGCCATAGAAGGCAGAAGTCTGGCCTCTGTGCCTGTATGGAGACTATCTTCCAGTTGCTGCTCAACAGAGTTGTTGGCTGAGACCTGCTTGGGAGGCTCTGCTGGCCCTTCATCTGTTCAGGAACACACACACACACACACACACACACACACACACACACTCTCTCTCTCTCTCTCTCTCTCTCTCTCTCAATTTGCTACAGCAACAAAAAAGATGTTGGGCTATGGCATTATTAATTAAAGATGATATCCAGTCTCCAAATGTCTCTGTGTATCTGTGTGTGGGCTCCTCTTGCATCATCTAGGCAATCTGAGCAATTCACCCGGGTGGCAGATGGTCTTCTCAAGGCAGAGGAAATGCCCTAAGTAGCTATATCTTTAATAGATGATATCTTTCCATTTGTGGAATGGAAATACACATGCAGTGTACACATACATTGCCCTACACCCTTTTTGGAAAACACACTGGGGATAAGCAAATTCACAAGTGGGGACATAAGGTACACCAAAGGCAACAAAACGAGATTTCTGCCTGCTCCTTTAGCATCTCTTCCAGGCAACAGCTCCAGGGTGTGAGTCCAGCGGGAGAGTGTTGATGAGAATTAGTTTATGAGATATTTACACTGCTGAGTTTAATAAAATCAAAATTGAGAAACAGGCAAATCTGTGAGGTGGGAGAAGCCTCATATAGTTTTTGCTGGATTAAATAAAGATAACCTCAAAGCCTCAGCCCACCAAATCAATGCTGCCATTTTGGATGAGATTGACGGACATGTTAAATTTAGAGAGCAATTTCCTGACTTAATTGGCTGGATCAATTCTCCTAGGATTACCAGCAGAATCTAATTGTAGGTCAGGCTGTAAAACCTGCCATCCTAGTGGTAAAGGAGGAGGAGACTCTTGGGGAGTGGAGGGAGGAGTGCTTGAAGCTTAAAGTTTCCTAGAAAGAAGGAGGAGGAAATAACATGCCTGAAATATCAGCACAGTGGAGCCCCATCCGAGAGCTGAGGCAGCATGTGAAAACTTGCAGTTTGGGATTCCTGACTGGTTCCTCTTAGCCCCATGAGTCCTGAACTCATGGGGGCCTGCAGGGCATTTTATTTATTTATTTACTTTTACATATTTATTTTGGGGACAGAGTCTTGCTCTGTCCCCCAGACTAGAGTACAGTGGCTTGATCTCAGCTCACTGCAACCTCTGCCTCCCAGGCTCAAGTGATCTTCCCACCTCCGCCTCTTTTTTTTTTTTGAAGAGATGAGGTTTCACCATGTTGCCCAGGCTGGTCTCAAACCCCTGGACTCATTCAATCTGCCCCCCTCAGCCTCCCAAAGTGTTGGAATTACAGGCATGAGCCACCATGCCCAGCCAGCAGCACGTTTTAGGTTCTGGGTTCTTAGAGTCCCTTGAACCTGAGGGTCATTGAAGTTCAACAGTGTTCTAGGGTCCAGGGTGCCTGCTTCAGAAGGGCCCCTCATGGTGTGTTCAAGTGGAAGGACTAGGCAGGTCTGTAGGAAGTGGTCATGGAGACTTCCCAAGCAATTCTCACCCTCTGTTGACTGCAGTGGCATCAGCAGAATGCAAATCCTTGAGTGCCAGGTCAAAACACACACACACGCGTGCACACACACACACACACACACTGAATTCTCTTTACAAAAATGTGGCTTTGGAGGCATGACCATGCAGAATGCATGAAGGATCCACACTGCTTGCAGATGAGCCGGCAAAGTTGGTAAGGGCTATTCAGTAAACAGCCCTGGCCCAGAGGTGAGGAACCCCAGGATGTTCTCCCTGACAAGGAGGGTGTGGGAATCTCTGACAGATGTCAGGGAGCTGAGGCATGAAGGGCAAGGGTTCTTCCTTGGCCCAGCTGGCTCAGCAGGAGTAAGGAAGATGCAGGAGTGGGTGCTCCAGGCTTTTTTTGCATCCTTTTGTGTATAAATGACTTTTTGAGTGTGTGTGCATTTTCTTATTAAAGTCATACATGTTCATTGCAGAAAATTTAGAGGATAGAGAAAACCAAAAAGAGAATCAAAGTTTTACTAAAAACCAGGGCAGAGACTTAGGGATTTTAAATGGTGGCATAAGACATTTATCCCCCTTTCTCTCAGAACACCCCCCCCCAAAAAATAATAAAAAACAAAAACTCTGTCACTATTTTCAGTAAATCTAAGAGGTATGTATAATCCCAAACCATGATCCATGAAGACAGAAAGAAGATGGAGGAACCAAGCATCCAGTAGAGTGGATGTGGGCCAAACTTAAGCATCCAAGTGATTTCAGAAAGAACTGGATACTGGAGAAACCAGGAATGAGGAAAGTGGGGTTAAGGTGGGGACTAAAGAGAGGGATTGGTGGTGAATCTGTGTGTAAGTTTCAGCTAGACTTTCAAATTTTCTTCACTCTCCACCCTTACAGCCTGTCACCACTCCTCTGT
The DNA here is from genome assembly GCA_963573385.1 of Cacajao melanocephalus. Taxonomy (NCBI): domain Eukaryota; kingdom Metazoa; phylum Chordata; class Mammalia; order Primates; family Pitheciidae; genus Cacajao; species Cacajao melanocephalus. Next base: position 10,235 of record CAUYLG010067549.1, read on the forward strand.
CTCCACAGGGGGCAATAAGTGTGTTCCCTTAAGACAATGAACCAGAGAAACCCTGGATTGGGGACACCAGGCCCAGAGGTGGGTGTGTGGTGAGGGGTTGTCTGGACAGACTCTGGTTGTCAGTGGGATTCAGCCATTGCCTTTCCTAAGCTAACTCCAAGACTCTGACAACCAAGCTTTTCCTCCCCCGCCTCTTTTCTCCTCCTCTTTTTCTTCCTTCTTCTCTTTTTCTTCCTTCTCCTCCCCAGGCAGAAGACTAGAACATAATCCTTTGAAGAAACGAACTAACCCTACAAATTCTGAAATAAGCCAGCTGGTCATCCATGCTATAGTCCTACAGCAAAGTACACTCATTTACAAGCAGTGCCCTGTACACAGAGCTTGTGGTTAGTTTTTAGTGCATCCACACTGCTTGCAGATGAGCTGGCATAGTAAGCAAAGTCTATTTGGTAACCAGCCCGGGCCCATAGGTTAGGAACCTCAGAATGTACTCCCTGACAAGGAGGGTAGTACGAATGGGCATATAAGGATCACGGACAGCAGAGGAAAAGGTCCAACATGAAAGAGACACCAAAACAAAGAAACAGATAAAGTGGAATTCAGTGAAACAATAGAGGCAATACAGAGAGAACACTTCAAAGACACCATATTCTTCAGAAATAAGTGAAGATACTATATGAAATAAGCACAGGATGCAATTTTTTAAAGAACATATTTAAGTTCATAGAAATTATAAAATATGACAGCAAAAAAATTAGCTAAAGGGTTTAAAGAGACAATAAATTTCCCAGAAACCTGAACAAAAAGACAAAGAGATAGAAAATAAGAGGGGATGCTCTGGTTTTTCTCCAAAATGAATAAATATTTTTCAGAATGAATAAATATTTTTCTTTTACTAAAAAGAAAAAAGAAAAGAGGGAAAAGATAAGAAAATGAGAGGATCAGTCCAGGAGGTCTAACAGCTCATGAGAAAACTCAGAAGAGAAATATAAAAGAAAGAGTACAGGAAAATTTACCAGGACCAAAGAAGGGGGTCTCTAGATAAAAGGGCCCACTCAGTACCTACCACAATGGATAAAAAACATCTCCCCGAGTCATACGACTATTCAAAATACTAGGATCAAAAAGAACATTTCAACAACAGACCAAAAAAAATAGGAATATGAATGGTGTAAAGTCTCTTACTAACAAAATTTTGAAGCTAGAATACAATGAAAATTGTACTCAAAATTTTTTGAGTAAAAATGGTGGTCAGTTGTGAATTTTATACCTAGCCAAACTAGGAGTCAATCATATGAGAATAAAGACATTTGGACATGCAGAGTCTCAAAGAATATATCTCACATGTGCCTTGTTTTCACTAAAACAAGAAAGTAAAGAAAATGTGCATCCAGAAGAAAGGGGACCTAACACAGGAAGGGGGCGAAGAGGGGCTGAAGCCAGGAAGCAGTCCTAGTGAGCAACCAATCCAGATTGGTATTGGAGGATAGAATGCATCCAGCAGGATCCAGGAGAAAATGGAACTGATAATTATGTGGCAGGTTTGTACAGAAAGTTGTATGAAGATTTATTTTATAAAACTACTGGGGCTAGTTTGTAGAAAGACTTAAATTTGCATTCAAATAAAACTAAGCAAAAAAGCAGCTTTTTTGGTTCTTGTTGCATAGTTTAAGCTTTTTTACTTTTTTGTAAAATAAAACACAGATATAGAAAATCATAAAAAGACAAGTATAGCTTAGTGAATGTAGGGCAAACACCTTTGTAACAACCATCTAGGTCAAGAAATAGAACTTTAACAGCCAGCCCAGAATCCCTTTCTTTTTCCCATCCCTGTTACATCTCCTTCCCTCCAAAAATGAGATCATTATTGGCACCAGGAAAAGAAAAAAACAGAGCACAAGGAAGGGAAATTAAGTCTTTGTTTGCCACTTGGTTCAACCATGAGCATACTGATAATAATCATAGTAATTGAAACACTGCATAGGACTTAATCATAACTTTTTAATATAAATTATAATTTTTAATCATGCAGAGGACAACACCAGAGGGACAAGCCTTTGAGCTTTTAGGTGACAACTGAATGTTGGGGTGAATATTGAGAGGGAAATAAATAACTTCTTGTTTTCTCCTGATTATAACTATGGTACATGTTCATTAAAAATTTTTTGGAAAATAAAAATATAAACTTATTAAAAAGAAAATACAAATGCCTTAAAATCCAACCAGTAGACAACCATCATTATTTTAATATGTTCTTTTTCCAGGCATTTTTCTATGGCTCTGTGCAAATTTGAGAGTGTTTCATAAAATTAAGATACACTATGTGGATGTTTTTTATTCTGATTTTAACACAAAACATTATATCATTATTTTCCTACATTGTTTAAAATTATCTTGGGAGGCCAAGGCAGTCGGATCACCTGAAGTCAGGAGTTCAAGACCAGCCTGGCTAACACGGTGAAACCCCATCTCTACCAAAAATATAAAAAAATTAGCTAGGCTTGGTGGTGGGTGCCTGTAATCCCAGCTACTTGGGAGGTTCAGGCAGGAGAATTCCTTGAACCAGGAGATGGAGGTTGCAGTGAGCTGACACGGTGCCACTGCCCTCCAGCCTGGGCAACAGAGTAAGACTCCATCTCAAAAGAAAAATTATCCCTAGAGCCTCAGGATCCCTTTCAATGTCTGCCCTAGGATGGGGCCAGGGAGAGGAGAGAGAGCTTAGTTTGCAGGGCTCCACAAATAACAATGTACCCCACCCCACTTCTTCAATAAAAGAAAGTTCAATTTATATATATTTTATTTGTTTATGCCACTAAGATTTACTTTGGAAAAGGTTTGCATAATGGTTGAAAAATCCTAACTTTCTGTTATATAAGTCTTATTTATATTACATAGAATTATCCATTCTACTACATACATTTATTCTCTATTATATAAATGTGTCATTCTATTATATAAATGTATCATAATTTATTTAAACCACCCTCATTTGTTTCAAATTTTATTTTACCAACGAATACTATTATGGACCTCCTTCTATTATACATATTCCTATGTCCTTAGGATAAATTCCCGGAAGTGAAGGCTTGCAAGGAGCAAGAACTCATCAGTGTTAGCCCTTAGGGTTAGTAGTCATGAAATGAGAACACATTGCTGGTCGAAGTATAAGATACCAATCCCCTGAAGAGAATTTTGGCCATAGAAGTAGCTGTGCTCCTCAAGCTGGGTCATCTGGGGAAATCAGGCACCCTGAACCCATCATCCTCACACAAGAACGTGGGAATATGTCTTCCTCGGAGAGCCAACTGGACAAGCCTTGCTTCTGCAACTTGCAGTGTTCCAAAACAGGATCTTCCAGAAGAGGAGAGACACCCCGCCATTTCTACCAAATGATGTGTCACTCACCTGGGTCCAGCATTTCAGGAGCTCCCTAGTAAGGAGTCTTTCAATGGGAGGTCCACCAGGCCTGTGCTCACTGGGGCCCCAGCCTCCTCACAGGGTCCAGCTGTTCTGGGACAGCCTGGTCTGCCACTCAGACCACATGGCCCACAGCTACACCACTAGGTCACCCTGATGACTCACTGAGAACCCTGCAGGCTGGCCCCAAACATGCTCCTCTGGCAAAGCCGCTCTCCTCATCCTGAGCTGCCAACAGGGCACTAACTCACTTAGTCCTTGGGGGCTGGGCCTCTAATTCTGTAGCTGTGCTGACTGTAGGAGGCTCAGGCTTTAGGGTTTGGAATGTGAACTCTGAAATTTGTGGGAAAATTTATCTCTACCCATAAGGTTCTTCCAGTCACTCTAAAAGGGAGATATTTTCCCTAGGTTTGTACCCCAGTTTCCAGAGCTGGCAGGACATAGGACCCCCACCATACTTGAATATCCTAATTAGCTCTGCCCAGCACTGAACACTCTCAAACACAGAGGGTCCACTTCCCCCACCAGCCCGATAAATCTCCCTTCCGAGATTCCTAGGGGTGTAGGCTCCACGGAGCTCACAGTACAAAAGGATGTACAATAAAAAGTGAATCTCCCATTCTTGATTCCTAGGCCCCAAGATCCCATTCCATGGGGCACCTAGAGGTAGATCGGGGGCACACACACATATATGTATGTTTATTATGTGTGTATGTCAAGAGTTGGCTTTGGCCTTGATATTCAGCCAAAAATCTTTAATTGGTCTTCAACCTCAGCTTTTGGAAGTCTCAGTAGCTGAATGCCTACCTCAATATTATTTATAATACCCCTGAGAGTTTGTGCTTAATCTACAGTCATGGTTACACAAGTTATCATTATATCTTTTTTTTTTTTTAGACTGGGTTTTGCTCTGTTGCCCAGGCTGGCGTGCAGTGGTGTGATCATGGCTTACTGCAGCCTCAGCTTCCTGGGCCCAAACAATCCTCCCACCTCAGCCACCCAAGTAGCTGAGACGACAGGTCCATGCCACCATGCCTGGCTAATTTTTTTCTTTTATCTTTTTTGTTTTTGTTTTTGAGACAGAGTTTTTGCTCTTGTTGCCCAGACTGGAGTGCAATGGCACGATGTCGGCTCACCACAACCTCTGCCTCCTGGGTTCAAGTGATTCTCCTGCCTCAGCCTCCCGAGTAGCTGGGATTATAGGCATGTGCCACCATGCTCAGCTAATTTTGTATTTTTAGTAGAGATGGGGTTTCTCCATGTTGGTCAGGCTAGTCTCGAATTCCTGACCTCAGGTGATCCACCTGCTTTGGCCTCCCTAAGTGCTAGTATTACAGGCGTGAGTCACCGCACCCAGCCTGCCTGGCTAATTTAAAAAAAATTTTTTGTAGAGATGGATTCCCACTAAGTTTCCCAGGCTGGTGTCAAACTCCTGGCTTCACACCATCCTCCCACCTTGGCTGCCCAAAGTGCTAGGATTACAGGTGTGAGGCACTGCACCTGGTCTATCATTATATCTAATCAGCATATCAACATTAGTAATATGCATGAGGCACGCCATTTAGATTTATTAATAGATGATACTCACTATAAATATCAAATGAGTCTTGAAGTGAAATGAAAGTATCTTTTATGCTTCATATGTTAAAATTCTATGAGTCATTTGAACTATATATATATTTATTATTATAAGATTAAAAGGCCATGATAATTAATGTTTTACATAATGATGGTGAAAGCTGCTAATTTTATGTTCAACAACAATTAAGCACTTTTAAATAGCAAATAAATTCAGAAAAAACATATTGAGAGAGAATGTTAGTGAGATAACTTCAGGAAGAACATTATCATCTCTGTGAGCCAATGAACGTTAAACAATTTTTAATACCAGGCAGAATAATAGATATTTGATTAAGTCATAACTCTAATATTTGTCAACTAGTTTGGTGCATATCTCATATGCATTACAGTAAATAAAATCACCTTTAACAGTTATGTTTAATTTTTGATATTTAATTCCACCTAGGTTATGAGTCTTTCAGGAATAAATTCTATTTGGGAATTCACAACTTATCAAAATGAATTTTTAAAAAAAGAATGTTAGCTTTTCTACTTCAACATTCCATAAGCAGAAAAACATTACAAAACCATGTACAATATCCCTGACAAATCACCTTGGATTCAGACATAACAGGGATATAAAGAGAATGAAGAAAAGAAAAAAGTCTAGGAAAATGTAATATCCAAAAAGTACCTGGCTTCTCTACCTTTCTCAGTGGAAAGTTGAGCATCTATTTCTTATGACAAAACTGTAGTGAAGGCCAAGTGCAGTGACTCATGCCTGTAATTCCAGCATTTTGGGAGGCTGAGGCAGGTGGATCACCTGAGATCAGGAGTTCGAGACCAGCCGGCCAATATGCTGAAACCCTGTCTCTACTAAAAATACAAAAAATTAGCCAGGCCTGATGGCAGGTGTCTGTAATCCCAGCTACTTAGGAGGCTGAGGCAGGAGAATTGCTTGAATCTGGGAGGCAGAGGTTGCAGTGAGCCGAGATCTTACCATTGTACTCCAGCCTGGGCAACAAGAGCAAAGCTCTGTCTCAAAAACAAACAAACAAAACAAACAAAAAACTGCAGTGAAGTGATCACAGAGCTGTTTTGCAGCTGATCGTGCTGAGCTATTACTGTTTCTGTACCATCATGTCAAACTTAGAATTTGGCCATTAGGAAAATTACAAGAAAAATTACATTCTTTAGGATGAAATTTCAGGTTAATTCTTGCATTTTGAGATGGCGATATTTGGTTTTGACCCCAGCTCTAATCCAATATTGATTTTAGCATTTGCCCAAGTGTGTTTTCTGGGTAACACATAGGCTCATTGTACACACTGTTCTGCACCAGCTTTCCCACTTAACAATCTGTCATCTAGAGTGTTCCATGTCTATCTTTTCCCTAACAATTGCCACCAGCATTTATTTAACCAAACCCCTAATGATGAACTTTTAGGATATTTTCTATCTTTTGTTACAATGTCGCAAAGACTTTTTTTCTCCCTTTTTTTTTTTTTTTTTTTTTTTTCTGAGACAAGGTCTTGTTCTGTCACCCAGGCTGGAATGCAGTGGTGCAATCACGGCTCAGTGCAACCTCTGCCTCTGCGTCCCAGGCTCAAGTCATCCTCCTACCACAGCCTCCTGAGTATCTGGGACTACAGGTGCATGCCATCATGCCCATATAGATTTTTACATTTTTTTGTGGAGAACAAGTTTCATTATGTTGCCTTTCTTTCTCCCAGGCCCCAGTCCCCCAGGACTTTCCATTTCTCTCAGTTCCCCGATGTCTTATCTCCCCACTCAGAGGAGTGAATCCAGCTCTCAGCCGGCACCACACACGTGCCTGCGTGTTCTTTTCTGTGAAGTATTGTGGGGTAGGAGAGGGGCTGTTATTATTATTATTATTATATTTTCTTTTTACCACATACTTTCTGAAAGATTTCCAAAACTTTAGTTACACCCTCACAATTTTTATGTTGACAACTAGAATTTCTCATCATAAAGAGCTGCAAAAGATGTAATTTCTGGCATATTGTAAATACTGACATTTAAAAAATAAAACTATTCTTTTAAAATGTAGTCAAGAGAATCTAAAAAGCACAGCCTTTAAAAAATACAGAAATAATTCTTGAACAATTGGAAAATTTGCATTGTTCCTTTTACTCCTTGGAGTGTCCTTCTACTTCCCCCACAGAAATTTATTCTAACGTAATATATTTTTAACCCTGAAAGTCTTTTATTGTTCACCTGTCATACTTCTCTGCAACAAAAAAAATGTATATGAATTACAATTTTTTTTTTTAGATTTAGTTTTGCTCTGTCACTCAGGCTGGAGTACAGTGGCATGATTTTGGCTCACTGCAACCTCTGCTTCCCTGGTTCAAGAGGGTCTCCTGCCTCAGCCTTCTGAGTAGCTGGGACTACAGGCACCCACCACCACGCCCGGCTAATTTTTTGAATTTTTAGTACAGATAGAGTTTCACCGTGTTAGCCAGGATGGTTTCAATCTCCCGACCTTGTGATCCACCCACCTCAGCCTCCCAAAGTGCTGAGACTACAGGTGTGAGCCACCATAGCTGGCCATTTTTTTTTTTTAATGGATAGAGGTTTTAACGTTGCCCAGGCTGGCCTAGAACGTATAGCCTCACCTCCTCAAGCACCAGGAAAACTGGTCTGAGCCACCATCGCTCCCAAATCATAATTTTAAGTTTTAAAAATTTCTTGCAAGATCTAAGTTTAAAAATGTATTTGGGGTTAAGATATCCACGATTATTATTAACATCAAACATTATAAATTGTCAAAACTTTGACAATTATTAAATACAAAGTAAAATTTTACAGAGTAGAAGCTTATAATAAATGTCACTTATTACCAGAATGAGAAAAATTGACAGGAGAGAAAAAGAACTTGTGCACAGGAGAGAGTACAATACCTCAGGATGCCAGGAAGTTCAGAAATGGAAAAATCTTTGCTGTCAAATGAATTCTTTACAGACAAAATATTTTAGATTGTGGGCATTAAAATCTATAGCAGAAATTATTAAAAATAGACAAGTTGGCAATGATCAGGAGACTTGTGCCCAAGTAAAAGATGAATATGGATTTTGTAGTATTTGATAATCTTTTGGCAGAATTTAATAAAAATGATAAAACTTTTAGAAGAAAAATACAAGAAAATCTTTATGAGCTTGGGTTAGGCAAGGACTTGATGTGACATCAAAGGCACAACAATCCATAAAGAAAATATTGATTAGTTGGACTTCATCAGAATTAAGAACACCTGCTCTTTGAAAGACACTGTTAAAAGAATGAAGAGATGAGTCACAGGTTAGGAGAAAATACTTGCAAATCCAGAATATATAAAAAATGATCAAAGTCCAATGAGACTCAGGCATGGTGGCATGCACCTGTAATCCCAGGTACTCAGGAGGCTGAGGTGGGTGCACTGTTTGAACTCAGGAGTTCAAGACAAGCCTGGATACAACCCTGTCTCAAAAACCAAACCAAGAAACAAAAATCCTATGAGAAAATAAACAACCCAATAAAAAAATGGGGAAAAGGTTTGAAGAGATCCTCCACCAGAGCAGATTTATGGAAGACAAATAAGCAAGTGGAAAGATGACCAACATCCTTAGTCATTAGGAAAATATGAATTAAAACAATGAGATACCACAACACATTATTACAATGGGTAAAATTAAAAAGGCTGAACAGGCTGGGTGCAGTAGCTCATTCCTGTAATCCCAGCACTTTGGGAGGCTGAGGTGGGTGGATCACTTGGTCAGGAGTTTGAGACCAGCCTGAACAACATAGTGAAACCCAGTCTCTACTGAAAATACAAAAATTAGCAGGGTGTGGTGGCGTGCACCTGTAGTCCTAGCTACTCAGGAGGCTGAGGTGGGAGAATCGCTTGAACCCTGGAGAGAGAGGTTGCAGTGAGCTGAGATTGCGCCACTGCACTCCAGCCTGGGTGACAGAGGAAGACTCTATCTCAAAAAATAAAAATTAAAAATTAAATCAAGATAAAAAACAAAAAGGCTGATCATACCAGGCATGGTAAGGACATGGGACAACTAGAATTCTCCTATACTGATGGTGAGAATGAGAAATGAAACCACTTTGGAAAACAGCTTGGCAGTCAAGCATTTCAAAAGACAAAAATTACAACAAATTTAGTTTAAATAACTTTATCTGTTTTATTGCCATTCTAGAATTGAGCAACACTTCATTCCATAAAATAGAGTAAGTATTCCAATGAGCTGAGCAGAGGAGGCTGGCTTTATAGACGGAGAAGGGCTGAAGAAAGCAGAAACTAAGAGAAAAGAGTAGATGGTCATTTCAGAGTTACTTTCCATGTGACAGGGGACAGGAAGACACAACAGGAGAAAGATAACTGGTTCACGTCAGGTCACTTCAGGTGACTTTTTGTCATAAGAATGAAAACACGGGGAACGTCACTGTCATGCCCATTAAAGACTGAAACTGGCCTGTCTGGGGAATTGGTTGTTCTCTCTTCCAGTTTCTCAGAAGGTCAGATAATAACTTATTTTCTGTTTGGTGATATGGAACTTTGGCATGAGTGACTCAGTTTTGACTTTTAGAGTGGTCTGTTGGGGCATGGTGAAGGAGCTTAGTCCAGAACAATGGCCTGCTATAATTTGTATTTAAGAGTATGTGCTTACTATATGATGATCACTTGAGGTCAGGAGTTCAAGACCAGCCTGACCAACATGGAGAAACCCCCTCTCTACTAAAAATACAAAATTAGCCTGGCATGGTGGTACATGCCTGTAATCTCAGCTACTCGGGAGGCTGAGGCAAGAGAATCACTTGAACCCGGGAGGCAGAGGTTGTGGTGAGCCAAGATTGCGCCATTGCACTCCAGCCTAGGCAACAAGAGTGAAACTCCATCTCACTAAAAACAAAACAAAAAACAAAAAAAAATTTATTTTACACTTCAAATATGTGAGGTTAACTGTATGTTAACTGTACCTTCATTAAGTGGCTAGAAAAGTGTGAATAAACGTCCAAGAAAATGTAAAATACAAACTTACCTTTTAAAATGTTCCTTTTACTTGAAGGCATACTATTTATCTGTACAGTAAGGAATAGGCAACTTCCTTCCTTCGCCTCTTTGCGATACTCTCAAGGATGCCCCTGGGACACCGACCAAGTCACCAGTGAAGAAAGTTCCATGGAAGTTCCTCCTCACTACTGAGGATGGTGAGGAGGCAGAGAGGATGAGCTCAAAAGCAGCATGCTTTATTCCAACCAGGAAAATAGTTAGAAAAGGCGTGCAGCCTTGACTCAAGTGTCACGTGAAAGAAATAAGGTCCTGCCATGCTCTTGGTTTCTCACTGATGCCCTCCTTGCCTTCTTTTCTCTGAACTTGCCTTCAGCGGTTTGGTGAGCTTTCGCAGTAGTGGGGAAGTAAGTAAGATTATTAAAGAACAATTGCCGTCCTTTCTGTTCTTCCACTCTATGATCCATCTGAATCCCAAACGTCCCGAGTCAAAGCACCCCATCTCTAATGCCACATTGTCTGTGACAGAAATACGTACAGAAAAGGGACCGATACAAAGCCCGACCCTGGGCTCATGACAACTGCCGAAGAGGTACTGTGGACGCACTGTCTTAATCGTCTTCTCCCACTTTTTTCTTGCAGTGAGGTTTTAATTTTACTATTAGCTTTTTTATTTTTATTTTTTTCATCCAGGAACTCTGTAGCAGTGCTGCTAAGTGTGAGAGATGCGTCTGTTGCTTGCGAAGTGGGCACAGGGAGAAGGTGAAAGGGAAAGCAGGAAGCAGAACATAGCTGTGACCTCTTGTCAGCAGGAGCTGTTTCAGATCAGTTTCAGGAAACGCAGTTCTTGCTTTCCTTTGGTCTCTCGTGCCTGTGAGCCTCTTGCACCCCTTGCCCTGATCTGAGGGCCCCCGTTGCTCAGGGATGACCCCGGGCTTCTGAACTCCAACCCCACCATTTACAGAGCAGCTGTGTGCTGTGGGAAGTGAGAGTGGACACACCTATCTCGCAGGGGTTCTGAGAAGAGTAAATTGATTATAGGAGTTCGTGTAGCACAAAGTGCAGCCTGTACAGATACATGGCCCTTGGAGAACCCCCTTCCCTCCACACTTGGACAAAGGGCTACCCAGCACCTACTGTTTCCTGGTTAGAGCCCGGGGCACTGCAGCTCCACCGCACACCAGCTATTTGACCTGGGGCAGTTTTCTCCTCTGACGCAAAATGGAGCTAATAATAGAATATACTCTGGGTTTGCTGTGAGGCTGAGGCATGGAAAATGCTTAGAACAGTATCAGGCATAGAGCAAGCACCCAAAATTATCACCACTGTTACTGAGCTAAGCACTGGAGGTTCAGAGCTGTTTCTGCAATCCGAGTCATGGATATGTCAAAGTAAATGTGAAAAATATCATCTTCAGCTTCATAAAAATTGCTTTGTTGACAAAATTCAAAAATATAACCCAGCATCCTTTAGGGAACACATGATACTCATCCAATAAATTATGCATGAAACAACTCTCTAAGACACCGCTAGTGAAAAACGAAAGTATCCCTTTTAGGGCCTCCCCCCAACTCTATTTATCCAAATGAGAATTTTCCTCCCTCCCTCCAGCCCTTCCTACCTTGTCTCATTTCTGTCTCTTGCTAGAATTAAGAATTGAACAGTCTTAAAGATCATCAAGTCGTGTATGTGTGTTTTAAATTTTTACTTTGGTAGAGATGTAGTCTCACTATGTTGCCCAGGCTGGTCTTGAAGTTCTGACTTCAAGCAATCCTCCCGTCTTGACCTTTTAATGCCTTCTAATGTGTTGGGATTACAGGAGTGAGCCACGGCACCCCACTATCAGGCCCAGTGTTTTATATAAGAAAAAACTAAAGATTTGAAACAGGGCCCATTCATGCCGAGGGGATGCAGTTCATAAGTAGAGAAAAGAACAGGAAGGGGAAGGAGGCCAGTGTGACTCATTTTCCCATCACTTTTCTCACCTGAGCAGAATCCTGAAATCCATTCATTTGCTAGTGGACCCTATGGGGCTGGCTAAAGAACTAACCTGGGGACATATATTGGGAACCATCTTCATATCTGAACCAAGCAATGTGCCTTCTGAGTATCTTCTCTAAGAAAATCATCAGAAACTAGAATATACAATGACGTGTTCTCCAGAATCAATCTCCTCAGGAACAACCTTAATGTCCAACAATAAAATGAAATTTTAAATTATAAGTTTCCCTTGTCATGGGAAAATGTTCAGGATGTAATGTTGAGGATATAAAACAAAAACACAGTGCAATCTGTACTATATTAAAAGACAGTTACAGCAAGAAGCAGTATATGTTTCTGTATTTACAAATATCTTTAATAACTGTTGTTTGTTGTAAACAGGATCTCACTCTGTCACCTAGGCTGGAGTACAGTGGCACGATCGCTGCTCACTACAGCCTTGAACTCCTGGGCTCAAGCCATTCTCTTGCCTCGGCCTCCCAAAGTGTTGGGATTACAGGCAAGTGTTGGGATTACAGGCCCTGTATATTACTTTATAATGGAAAAGTTATTTTTAAAAATCAGGGTAAGAATTCTGTTTCCTATATGGCACTAAGATAAGATACACTGCGTGTTCACCTAACCAGCAGTCATTGAGTAAATGCTGAAAACTCAAGAGGGAAGGGAAGGAAGAAGGCCAGGAACATTTATGAGGCAGTCAAAATGTGCCAGACGCTTTGTGTTCCTCACGCTATTCCAACATCACAAAATCCAGGCAAAGGTACATGTAATTATCCCCCTCCTTGATTCTCTGTTTTTTAAATGAATGAGTACAGGGGATTTCCAAAAGACAGAAAGGAATTCCCGTCTCCAGGCTTGCCGTGGAGGAGAAGGATTTGGCCCAGCCGCCTCTGCTTCCTTGCTCATGTTTTTTTTCTCACCACATCTTGCTGCCCGAACGCTCAGGAAGCTTTGGCTCCACTTCTGCTGCCATTTGGAGTTTGATTAAAAACAAAATGCGGACCACGTTATCACAAGTGCTTTCAATACATGTTTATTGCAAAACCACAAGCACAGTAACCATAATGTCAACATAACCATATTTCCTAACGGAACAGGAGATCTCCATGCCTAAGTGCGTGTGTTTTCCAAAGAAATGGCAGTTTATTTGGAAGCTCACACACTGTGAGTGATGACGAGAAGCCCTATTGTGAACTAGGAGTTCTAAACCATTAAACATTTAATTACCACTTTGGCAAAGCAATGCACATTACCATTTCTACAATGGAACAGCACAGAGATTTTAAATGCATCTTTATTTTTCAGAATCTTCAGTATTCACAATGTGTAAAATGAAGCAGCATTTTAAGTAAAACTCTATGCCAAAACAGTTTCTTAAAAAGTCTGGATTAAAAAGAAGGAAAACCACACATGAATAATATTTATCAGTGCTTACAGTTGACACTAACTATAGTTTTTTAAAAGAATAAAAATACTCAAGACTTCAACATTTCCTTACAAAAGTATGCTTGGCCATAAAATAAAAATCTATAAAACCCCAAATATTACAAAAGTAAAATGCAAAAAAATTTTGTGTACAAATGTAATACAATCTTTACATGGTAAGAGATTATTTGAAAACACATAGAACACTTCCTAAGTGTGGATGTGCTTCGGAGCTGAATTCATCACATACCCCCTGCTCTGACCATTGCATAGACCTAGCAGGCAGCAGAGGCGGGTGCACGGCCCCCAGCATCAAGTCTCAGTGTGGCAGGTTTTAAGCTCCCCACTGCAACCATTCATACTTACATCATCTCTCATGCTGGAGAAGCTTGTTTGGGCATATGGGGCGTCACAGGAGCTGCGGCACCTGCCTTCCAGGAGCCTGCATATAACCTATATCCTAGTGCTTCTACTTTAAAATCAGGCCCTGGAGCTGGGAGGACTCTCAAGAGATGACCCTGTCCTCTAGGCGAGTCCTGACCCACTCTGGCAGGGCATCTACTGCAGCCTGCTGGAGCACTATTTCATTCTGGCAGTCAGAGGGTTCCACTGCAGCCACTTCTGCCAAAAACCTTTCCCAGGATGGACCCAGATCCCAAACAGAAAAGGACTTCGTTCTTCCACTTCTTGATGCCCTCTTCAAAGGAGTCAGGGGCATCAATGTCACCTGGGACTGGAAGGAAGGAAAGGGGAGGGGATGAGTTGGAATGAGACACAAGGCCCAAGGCTGAGGGGAAGGGATGGGGGTCTGTCAGGCGTGCTAGGACCCCCCAGTGTGGAGAGTGCTGCAGGCTCCCTCACCAGAAGAGGCCTCTGCTCTGGGTTTCTCCTGCCATTCTACCTCCTCTGCTTGCCTTCCTGCTCTGACTGTGATGTAGTGCAGAGCCATAAAAGCCAGGCAACTAATGGGACAAAATGAGGCCAAATACACCTTGGCTTGAGAACAGACAGGGAGAACAATAAAGTGCTTGGGCTTTGGAGAGTGATTTTGGTTGGACAGGCTTTCTGGCTTGCTTCTAGGTATGTGACTGAGAATAGAGGCAGATGGAAAAGTCTGGATGGAATAAGAGATAGCAACTTTACTTGGATCGAAATCCTCTTAGAATTCCCAAGATTTCTATGCATCCAAGAATTGATATGAAAAGTAATCACTCTGGCAGAAACACAATAAAGTAGGTATAGAAGGCATGCCTTCAATCAGAGAACATTTCTTTAGCAATGTGATTGTAAAAGTTAAAGAATTTAAACTCTTCCCAGGCTGCAGTATATGTCTAGATTCACAGTGTGTTCTCAGAGCAGAACAGGAACCTCCACTATGCCAGACAGGGCATCTGTGAGGCCAGCATCCCCAGATGGCTGGTTCTACCTTCTAGAGTTTCCACGAGCCTTGGAGTCAGCTGCTCACACTTAAGAGAAGGAAGGAAGTGTGAGATGCGAGGCTGTTTCCCCACTTCCAGCTCCATAACTCTTCATGCTGGGGTCCTTTGCCCTGACTTGTTCTGCCTGTCTCCCCTCTGCCACTCTGTTTCTTGACCCCTCCCTCCTTCACACCCACAGTGTTTGAAAGCAAGAACTTCTAGTGCAAAGGGGAGTGGCTCTGGAACTGATGACAGAGAGAGGTTGTAGAATCTCCATCCCTCGAGAGCTGAGAAGGCAGCTAGCCAGACCCTCTGCAGGCAGGATGTGCTTGGAGGTGGGAGGCTGGGCCAGATGACTTGGTGAGAATGAGCCAGCTTCAGAGTTCTGCTTTCCAGAACCTGCTTCCACCACAGCTCCATGCCTCCAAGCCTCCTCCTGTACTTTGGCTTGGCTCACATATTAAGAAATATGTCTACAGGCCTGGCTTCTATTTCAATACTCTTCCACTGCGGTCTCACGGATCTCCTTATATGGTCCCTGTCTCTCCCTTGGAGACTCTTTTGGCCTAATCCCATGCCTTAATGAATAAATGGTGGCAGATCTGAAATCTTGGAAAGCTTGTTAGCTTTCCCTAAAAACCTTCCCACTTATTTTCAAGCCATCAAAACAGATTTCTCTGCCTTTGCCTTCAAAAGCTGTCCAGGGGCATTTTTTATTCTGTGAAGGTCACACATAACTATATATTGATTAGGGATAGCATGGGTTTTTAATGGCCCAAGGAACCAGGATTTAGAACATAGTTTCCCAAGAGAGTAAGATCCTGTACAGGAACCAAGACAGCTGTACAGATGAGCTACAAAGCTTTCAAAAGCCCTTTGGAGGGTGGTGTTGGTTTTGAGTTAGTTTTTATGAATGGACTCACTGGAATGCAAATCTCTCTGAGGGCCAGGAGGCTGATTTGTTTGCTTCTGCATCCTCAGTGCCTAGCCCAGTGGCCAGCACGAAGTGGGAGCCCAAAACATGCTGGTGAATTATTAAATTATTAGCTACAGATTCCTCAATCCTGGTTTTAAAAAAAAAGTCTTAAAACAATCTGCTTGTATGATGAAAGCCATGCCTGACTTTGGAGTGTTCGTTATGTTCAAATTGTATTACAACGTAGAATAGAAAAGATCATAGTCTGCTTTAAGATGAGAGAAACGGTTTTCCTAAGAAAAATTAAAATTTTCAAAAAAACATGAACAAAACTTCAGGACTTAGATAACCAAGAATTTACTGGTAAATGAATACTGATAAAAGAAGAATGAAAAGGTAAGGGAATCAGCAGCTGGTTCATTAGAGTAACCCTTTCCCCAGTTAGATGGAAGGACAATTACAGGCAACAGAATACAGCATGGAGTTTCCCATGCCTAGGTGGTCTATATTAAGTTTGAGTAAATAAAGGACATATATGGGGGGGGACTTCTCTATTCTGAGATAGAAAAGGGTGAAACATTAGGACTAAGGTATCCATTGATTTCTTTTTCCTGAAAAGGTCAAGCGCAATTGGCAAAACAGGAGGAAGGCCTGGAGGTGGGTGGGGATTCTTTGGGACATGGGGCAAGGATCCTGGGGCCGAAACCCAAAGGACAGCGGAGGTTTGGAGGAGAGGGACGGCTTCACTGAGGACATCTGCATTACTTACTACAATGATTTCTCAGTAGTAAGTTATTGATCAGGAAGAGTAGTGCAATGAGAATTAGTGAATTCAGGGAAGGACTAAGAAGAACCACCCCCAGCACATACACTGAACTCTACTGGGCAGGCTCTATTCTCCTATGGCAGGTAAGATGGGATCAACCCCCTCTCATGACGTCTTCCAGGCACTTTCTAAGCCACAGACCTAAACAAAAACAGGTAGTTATGTGTGTAGTCCAACAAAGTGATTTTGTTTGGGACTTGTGGATGCAATGTATTAGGATGGAGGCAGGATTTTCTTAATGCTTAATTTTCATAAGTCTTCAAAATGACGTATTTCTGGTCGGGGGTGGGGAAGTAAATTCGCAACTGGGGGCATTTATAGTAAATAAAATAATCAGCAGGAACTAAAACCTGCCCTTTTTAGCATTCTTTGGGTTTCTGCAAAGGCTCAGGGGGCTGGGACTTCACTAGCAATGCATCAAGTGTGGTTAGGTTTACTCACAGGTGGAGACCTGAAGGGTGTCTGCAGTCTCCAGCTTGCAAAGTAGCCCTGCTCTATGTGGCTGGCTGATATCCCTACTTCTATCATTAGAAAGCCCCTCTTTGGTGTTTAGTCTTTGTTCTTTGTTAATAATCAAATTCCCCTTAGAAAGAACACTCACAAAGCCTTATGAGTACATGTACACATTTGTTAAATTTTGTCTTAAGAGATAGCTGGGTTACCCACAACATTCCCAACCACCCATAGTAGTAGTAACCCATTCCTCAGCCACGGAATGATGGTAGGGTGGGGATTCCTCCAACAAAATTAATTTTGTGGCTCTAGACAGATCCGGGTCCTACTCATGGAGGAATTTCAGTGGGGCAGAATGTTTTTTCCTCGAAATCACTTATGGTTTATGATAGGAGAACAATATTTGGGTTCCTGCCATGCATAATTATTTGGGAAACTGTCATTAGCTCTTTGTAATTGTTAGTTCAGGAGAGTCTTTTAAAAAAAAAATCTTCTGGCTGGAAACAGTGGCTCATGCCTCTAATCCCAGCACTTTGGGAAGCCAACGCAGGCAGATTGCTTCAGGCCAGGAGTTCGGGTCCAGCCTGGCCAACATGGCAAAACCCCATCCCTACTAAAAATGCAAAAATTAGCTGGGCGTGTGGCACATGCCTGTAGTCCCAGCTACTGGAGAGGGTGAGGCATGAGAATCCCTTGAACCCAGGAGGCAGAAGTTGCAGTGAGTTGAGATCGCACCACTACTACTGCACTCCCACCTGGGCAACAGAGCAAGACTCCGTCACAAAAAAAAAAAAAAAAAAGAGCAGAAACAAGAAATATCTTTCATTTTTCTGATTATCTTTCACTGTCATATAACCATAATATATAATTGCTCTGTATACAGAATGAATAGAAGCATACATGGATGAAGGACGAATAGATATAACAGTCTGAAAGTTTCCCTAATGCTGGCACCTATAACACATCACTAACAGGGCCTTGTAGAAGTTCCTTGTTGGTTTGAGAAGATAATGTATAAACTGGGAGTAGTGGTGGAAAAGTATTGCACTCATGTTTTCTACTTTCAGTTGAGTATGACCAAGAGGTATAGATCAGAGAACTGTAAAACTTTTCAGCAAAAAGAAACATCTTCTTTGACCCTCCTATTTTAGAAGTGAGGAAGCCAAAGTTCAGACGGGACAGATGACTTGCCCAAAGCCCCAAGGCTGCTCAGCAGCTGTGCAGAAGACAGAGACCCAGACTTCCTGACACTGAGGTTGGTGCTCTAGTTCACTTCTCTCTCTCACAGCTATTAATATTATGCCCACATTATAGTCACGAGGAAGTCTGAGCACGATGGCTCATGCCTGTAATCCCAACACTCTGGGAAGCTAAGATGGGAGGATTGCTCTAAGTCCAGGAGTTCAAGACCAGCTTTGGCAACATAGTAAGACCCTTTCTCTACAAAAACTAAAAAATTAGCTGGATGTGGTGGCGTGTGCTTGTAGTCTTAGCTATTGAGGAAGATGAGGCAGGAAAAGCACTTGAGCCCAGGAGTCTGGGGTTACAGTGAGCTATGATCATGCCACCACACTCCAGCCCAGATGACAGAGACACTGTCTCAAAAAAAAAAAAAAAAAAAAAAGAAAAGCCTTGTTTACTAACACTTGAGTATAGATCATTCTTTGACATCTGAAATTTTGCTCTTATTCTGTAAAATATCTGCACAGTTTACTGGAAGAACCTGACCATGTGGAGATGGCATTGTTGCAAAGCAACTTACAATTCTTTGGTGCCTTAACTAGAGATATAAGTTCAAGGATCGGCTTTACTATCTGACCCAACAGTTTTGATTTCTACAGGTGCAAGCCCATGCTGCCTCATGATGAATCAAACCAAACCAAAGGATTGGTATCTGGTTTGATCTGATTCTGGTGAGCAAACGCAGTACCCCGACCTGGCTCCCAGAATGCTATCTAAACATCAGATTTTCTTTTATTGCATTTGATAAATTTAATAAACCCTGCATTTCATATATAAAGTCCTTTGGGAAAATAAACAGCACCTGCAGCTTATCTCCTCCCACAGACACTGAAAAAGTGGTTTCTTCTTATTGAATGTGGATGCAGCGTAAGATTTCATATGTTCACATACAGGGCTCTCATGAGGGGGGTTACTACATAAATAGAAACACAAAGGTGCTGGGCAGCTCTCTAGCTTTACAGACTTAACATGCCTTGGTCATCTTCATATTGAAACAGGAATGAACTGGTATTTCTGAACTAGAAGAAACCTAAGGGAACATCTTTGTTCACTCCCTCATTTTAGAGATGTTGCTAAAGGAGAAATGAAGTGACTTGCTCAAGGTCAAATAGCTGAAGTCACCAGGCCAGGGTTAAGAGCCAGGCCTGTGGCTCCCACACCAGTGCTCGTTCTCTGTCCTCTCTAGTGAGTTCCAGGAAGAATCTGCTTGCTCGGCTCTCTCCTCTCCACTGCTGGCAACTCAGAAAATCTGGGTGTCACACAGCTTGCTTTCAAGCATGGTCAGAAATGAGAAGACACGACCAGAAAGGGGAAAGCTGGATGGGCAAGAAGACAGGAAAGGAAGTGACCAAATGAAGCTGGGCCCTTGGCCTGCTACAGTTCATCATTTCTACTGGCAGCTTCAAAGTCAGGACAGACACAGAAATTGACCAGAAAATGATAAGAATTATCAGAATCTCCATTAGCTATTTTTTTTTAAATGAAGTTGCACAAGCTAGGCTTGGAAACATGGTGAAACCCCCTCTCTACGAAAAATACAAACAATTAGCTGGGCGTGGTGGTGTACACCTGTAGTCCTAGCTACTGGGGGGACTGAGGTGGGAGGCTTGCTTGAGCCTGGAAGATGGAGGCTGCAGTGGGCTGAGAGCACACCACTGCACTCAAGTCTGATCTCTCTCCCTCTTTCTCTTCCTCTTTCATTCTCTCTTACATTCTTTTTTTTTCTTTCTTTCACTCTCACTTTCTTTCCTCTCTTTTTCTTTCTTTCAAAAATAAAATTAAAAAAAAAATTGCACAAGAATTTTTTTTGACTTCTGTTTTCTACCATATTGTGTGCCTCTGCAGAGACAGGGACCCCAAGAAAGCCTTGTCAAGAAAACCTACGTAGATTTCGTAGGTCAGTTATTCAGTCTCTTCTCACAGTACACGGAGCTCAGCTGATGGTGTCAGAACAGAAATTGTATTTCCAGTAAGAAAACAAAATAATGCATATTGGAACTCACTTTTGAACTTTAGAATATGATAGAGCTTGATGGTACATAAGCAGGTCTGTGAAACAACTATATTAACCACAATGTGCTACATTTGAAAGATTCATCTGGGAGAGAAGTAAGGTTCTCAGAAACTCCTGCTCTGCCCATAAAGTTTATACCAACATGGTCCAAGACAGAGATCCCTAGGTGACTCGATTTTAAATGCCCTCCAAATTTTTATACATAGGTATGTAAATGCACACACAAGTTTATTCTAAAAGAATGAATGATGATTCTCTCTGGAGAGAATGGATTCAACAGCATATTTGTATACAGGTGGACTTCAATTTCTATTCCTGTGCTATTTTATAATAGTTATACACTCATGTATTTCTCATGTAATTTTCAAAACTTTAAAAGAAATGAACAAAATTACTTGCAAGAATTATTTATGGCTAACACATTGATCATTTAGGGAAAGAATGCTGGTCTAGGAGCCGAGTGATCTGCTAAAACCTAGCTGTGTCATTTAACCTAAACGGTTCTCTACTGATTTGTAAAATGAGCTGGCTGAATTAGATCATTTCTTTGATTCTATGACGCTTCTGGATAAATGGGAAAGCCAATTTGAATTAGATGAAGTCTAAATTAAATAGTACCTTAAAAGAAGTATCATTTTCTAATATTAAGGTAAACTGACAGTTTCTCCAAGTTATCCTCGCCATTTTGTTCAAGGTCGTAGAAACTGCCTTTATAAATCAGAAGAATTTATAGAGCAAGGAATGCTAAGAGTACTGTGATGTTTGGCTTGATTTTCTGGAATCCCCTTTGGAGTCCCAAGCCTTACAATGTACTAACTATGTCCAAAAAGCACATTTAGAGTTAAAATAGATTGACATGTTTTGATCATTTCATCAAAATTACTGAAATCAATTCTATGCTTTCATTTTTTAGCTAGGTTAAAAAAAAGATGTAATTCTCCTTTGTTGAATGAACAGAACAGCTGGGGCTGGGTAGCTTTTTGTTCTTTTTGAGAGTGGGCTAAGATGGAAAGCTACTGTTTGAGGCATACCAGATTCTAGAGTACAACCAAAAGAGCACATAGAGCAATTAGCCCATATTCTAAAAATCCAACAATAACTATAGAAACTTGTTAGAGACCTTTGAAATTCCCATTTCAAAGAAATACTCGAACTTCTAAGGCTTAGCTGTGAGAAGACCTGTTAAATCTTAGCACCTGGGCTTACTCATGTTCTGAGCTTGCGCAAGATTATTTTTTTGACATCTTGCTCAGGAGAGGAAAGATTGGGCATATGGCCTTATTTCCTACTCAGGAATGAGAATGGATTTCCACCTGGGACCCTGGGGAGGGGGATGGGTGAAGAAGCTTGTGTCAGAAAGTCAGTTCAAGGAAGTGGAAGGTCTCAGGAATAGAGCTGAGGTCAGATTCAACTAAGGATTGAGAAAGGTATCTGATGAGTCAGAGCCTCAGAAAATCATAAAGTGATCTAAATCTTGAACACAAACAAACATAAATCAGAGAGACTGAGGGCCACGTAACTGCCTATCACTCCCTCCCCCTGGCCAGAGGTGACATCTTCATGGGTCTGCTAAGGGCCTCTGTATGAGTTTCTGGAATCCTCTCCTAAGTTTGAGGTTCCATCTGAGTCAGGAGGACACGTGAGAGGAAAGGAGAGCTTGTGAGAGCCAAGAAGATGTCTGCTGAGCGAGCAGGCCACCCTGCCTCTACTGAGCTCAAAGCCCACTGAAAGTCCTGTTCTTCTAAGACCGCCCAGACACCACCCGCCCTGAGTATTGCTCACATTTCCTAACAGACCAGCAGACTGTCTGCTAGTAAAGAAGTAAACTATCTTGTCCCTTCTGCATGATTATAATTCCAAATCAAAGTAGAATTGCATTTCTTCCTATTTCGTAAAATAGGTTTGATAAAATGTTCTCATAGTTTCCTGCATTTCTTTTTTAATATGACATTTTCTTCATATCACAGCTTTAGTACTTGCCTTGATAATATGGCAAATGATGGTAATTTCTGTACTTATTTCAGGGACAAATGTGCAATGTGATTTTTTAAACATTAATTTAAAGCAAATTTGCTATGCATTTTGAATTCAGTCTTGAGTCTAAAGTGAAGCTTGTATTATGCAAACAGTAAGATGAATGCCTGGATTTTAGTAAAATAGTAAAAAAAAAAATAACAAAAACCTAATTAAAAGTTAAGTAGATGGGGATTTAATCTCTTCAATTTAAAATCCCTTAGCTTATATCTCTTGTTAGAAGGGCTTCATAAAAACAAGCTGTAAACATTCTCCATAATTAAACATGAACATATGATCTATGAAAAAACTTGGCCCTCAGGCCATATATATTTAAATATACAAAATTACATTTGTATTTGATTCTCTTGTTATCAGCTCCATCCTCCAGTGAAATGCATTTGTGTGCACAACTGTCTTATTCCTATACCTCCACCATGGATATTAAAAAATGCTTCTTCTCATAAACTGTGAAGTATTAATTGATAAGACACGGGAACCTGCATGACAGCATGTCCTTACCAATTAATATTGCTGTTGACTTAGTTTATGGGATTGAATTATTCATTGGAATCTTTTTACATGATGTCATTGCAACCCAAGGGCTAAGAAATGTTGTGCACCTACAGGATAGTGATGAAGAGAATTTTACTTATAAACCAAACAACCACATCAAATTTAATCTCTGTACTTCCCATACTCAATAACGGAAGCTTACTCTTAAGCCCTATCATTTTTGAACATGGAAGGTATTCATGCACACCCAAAATGGTCTAAATTAAGCTGCAATTCTGTAAGGTAGGAAAAAAACACCTGGTTTGGAAGTCAGAAACTATACACCTCAGTTGTACTTTACCTCTCTAGAATCATTTCTATAAATGCTAACATGAGGGTTTGGATTAGTGAAGGGTTAAGATTTCTTTCAGTTGTAACATTTCATTAGGATTCTATAAAGTTTAGAAAGTGCAAAGATAGCAGCTGGTCTATTATGATGCAGGACAGAAGTAAAACCAAAAAGAAAATGATTTGCAATATTCACACAAATGATGTGTAATCTTCCCCCTACCCCCAAGCCTTTTGGATCCCTTCCTATCAGGTTGGTATATGAACTTTTGATCACTTTAAACAGTTGCACTTTGTAATTAGAACAATTACCTGCTAGAGGGGTAAGCAGATACAAACAAAATAGGACTCATCTCACCTCATGTATTCTAAAAACAAGAATTCTCAAAAAAGCAAGAATTTTTAGTCACTACCCACTTGGGATGTTTTGAACTAGTCATTTAGGTAATACTTTTAAAGTGTTCTTCTTTACTTTGTGTTAAAAATAGAATTAAGCCTGGTGTGGTGGTAGATGCCTGCAGTCCCACCTACTTGGGAGGTTGAGGTGGAAGAATCACTTGAGCCCAGGAGTTTGAGTCCAACCTGGGCAACATAGTGAGATCCTTTTCCTTAAAAAAAGTATAATTAACCACAATTAAAATGTTCTACAGAACTTTATAAAACATCCTCCTCAAACATAACAGTTCTGACTATAACCAAATACCTTATAATTCTTCCCTCTCCTTTCTAGCTTCTCTCTGAACAGGAAGGGGTGGTGGCTATTTAGCATCTGTGTCATGGTCTACTGATATCCTTAATGGCTGGCTTTCAATCATTGTTTCTCCATGTTGCCCAGGCTGGTCTCAAACTCCCAGTGATCCACTGCCTTCTTGGCCTGGTGTGGTGGCTCATACCTGTAATCCCAGCACTTTGGGAGGCTAAGGCGGGTGGATCACTAGGAGTTTGAGACCAGCCTGGGCAACATGGAGAAACAATGTCTCTACTAAAAACAGAAAAATTAATTGGGCGTGGTGGTGCACACCCGTAGTCCCAGCTACTCAGAAGGCTTAGGCGAGAGGATCACCTGAGCCTGGGACATGGAGGTTGCAGTGAGTTGAGATCACACCAGGCCACTGCACTCTAGCCTAGGCCACAGAGCAAGACCTTGTCTCAAAAAACAAAAAACAAAACAAAAAACAAAAAAAGAGAGGGAATTCTGCCTTCCTTTTATCTCATTTTTATTTCAGAAGAGTGACAGAATTAACTGGAACTAAGTCTAGCTTTTGTAGGTTTTCTTCTTCTCTTTCTCAAGTTTCTTAGTTCCTTCAGTTCCTGCTAAGTAAGCAGGGTGTTTATAAAGGGAGATGATTTAAAAATGACTGAAGACATGTTAAATTTGAGGGGTTTGTTACTTTCCTAGTTTCACAAGTTAGAGTCTTAGAAGCTGCCAAGCAGTACTAGGATGCTCCTCCAGGACTGAGGTGAGTTAATGCACAGCCTTGCACTTGTTAAGGAGGAGGGGAGAGGGACTTAGGGATCTACATGTGGGTATGTCATGTCGTGTGCGGGTGCAGAGAGGAGCAGGCTGCCCAGCTTTCCTGAACCAGACTTCACCACCTTCACTAATAGGAGCCACTTGCACTCTACCCAGAAAAACACAAGAAGTATATATACTTAACTGACAATGAAGGTACAATGTCAAGCAAGAAAAAACAAGAAGAGGGGCTGAAAGAAGCTAAGAATAATAAAGGTACAGCAGTATTCTTGAGTTTTTGGGAAAATGGTTGGTTTTTCTGGGTGAGGGGAATTACATAAATATGAATAGTGGTGATACCACAATCCCACTGCAGCGTGAAATCTGTGTCTGAGAGCCACCCAATGTGGAACACTCATTTTTTAAAATAAGTACAAAGATAGCAGCTGGTCTATTTTGATGCATGATAGAAGTAAAAATAAGAAGAAAATATGATTTGCAATATTCACGTAAATGATGTGTAATCTTCTCCCTACCCTCTATCCGTAGAAAGAAGATAGGTACTGGCAAAACACTGCCCTATCAAATATGTTGACTCCACAGAGAATGGAGTATTTTACAACCTAAGCTGAAACACAAGGATGTAATTCAGAAATTATTCAACAGAGCTGAAAGTTTCAATGTGATAAATTATTGTTTTCAAACAAGGGTCACTGAATAAAATCTAACCCTGGTAAATAATAGTAGGCTCTGGACGTTACATCTCATGTCACCATATACAGGCAGAAGACACAGTATGTCCATGTGACTTGTCATTTCACTTGTAACAAAGTGCTAGATCCTAATGGAATTACAATTTTTCATACACTATTTAATGTAATTATATTAAACATTTAGTCACCCTCACATAATTATTTAAGGGCCTAGCAGATGAAATTGTATTTCACAGAAACAAGGATAGGTTGAGATGGAGACACAGTGCCTGTGCTCGGAAGTCACTGGAAAGCACCCGATCACCATAGTCAAGATGGCCAAGGGCTTCTGACCTGATTAAAATAAGGAGTCATATAAGAAATGGCTTTATTAGAAAAAAAAAATGTAGTGTACATGTGGCTAATTTCTATCGTCGATATACCTCTTGGCTATTTTATCATTAAAACTGGATACAGGGTTTGAACTTCTTTAGAAGTTAGTGGCATATCTTCCTATTCTGATATGTGACTTAGGGAAGGCATTATCTTCATGTGATAGACACCCTTTATTTCTTTTCATAATTACAAGTAATCAGTAGTTTAGCACTGGCACAAAACAAAGAGAGAATTACTTAGGTAGTGCTTTACGTGTAAGACGTCATACTTCCAACCCCAGAATCAGGCACAGGTATGCCATCTGTAGAGTTTCAAAATCCCCTATTATCACTCAAGTCCCCATTATTATTACCTAGTAGTAATTAAATTAATGTGATAATCTGTAACCTAACAAAACCTCTGAATGAAGTTTCTTTCTTCTTCTTCTTTTCCTGTTAGATGTGCAATTCCGAGCAAATGTGCAGTGTGCAGTATTGATTTCTAGCCTCCTTTTAAACTCCTTCAAGTCTGTGCTGTTAAACGGAGACAACCACATCAAGATAAAGTCTGTCATAGGATTCCCTGAAGCACAGAATGAGGAGGAGACTGAGCAAACACGACCCGGGAAGGCACCAATTGAACCAAGACAATTCTGTAAGACAAAAAGCATGCGGTTTTAAACATTCATGCATCACCAGCCGAATACCACCTGTATGCTAGAAGGAATCTGCTCTGCATTAAAAAGTACTTCTAATAAATGCACCCTGGAAGGCCTAGAAACTGGCTTTCAATAAACAGTGACAATCTGGAGACTAAGTGATGTGTGTAATATATTACAGGGCTTCCATGTGGAATATTTTAAATCAATATTGTTAATAACTTTTCATCAATTTAATCCACCTTGACTTCAGTTACAAAAATAAATTAGTTCAAGGAAAAAATAAATCACCTTTAAATGTTAGTTTGATAATGATTTTTAAGTACCCTCTATCACCATCACTCTCGTCCCTGTTTATAAATATCTAATGGATTAAAAAGACATATACCAAAATCACCTGAATTTTAAGATAACACTTTTATATGTTTTGGATAGAAATATCTATTTCTCAGCAAAAACATTAAGTAGAAATCACCGTAAAACAGATTAGAAAATGTATTTAAAAATAAAACATACAAAAAAATCGATCATCATTCTGCCCTCAGACAGACTACTGTGAATATTTTGGCTTAATTTCTTTCTCGTCTTTTTCTCCACCAGCATGAATGGTTATGTATGATGCCAATTACTGGAAAACCTATAGGAATCATCTGAATGGGCAATTCTGTTGTTGTTTGATTTAATGTGTCAAGAACATGCTTCTTCAGAAATGCTCTCTCATGAATTCAGGACTCTCCAACAAGACAATCCTGAGCCACTTGCTACCAACACACACTGCCCACTGTAGCTGCCTCTAGCTGCTCCAGGGACCCTAGGGCTGTGCATCTGTTCAGCTTCCTC
Organism: Cacajao melanocephalus; assembly: GCA_963573385.1. NCBI lineage: Eukaryota > Metazoa > Chordata > Mammalia > Primates > Pitheciidae > Cacajao > Cacajao melanocephalus. The sequence goes on from CAUYLG010067549.1 coordinate 37,395, forward strand.
TACCCCATCCCATCTGCCGGTCAACCCCAAGGCTCTGAAGTGAGTAGCTCCTTGGCATAAAGATGTTGGTGGAGGTGGCAGGGACAACATGTCTAGTTTAATGTCCATTTAGCAGTTTCAATTAAAAAATATAAATGAGGAAAATAAGCTGCTTGGTGCCTTTTTTTTTTTTTTGGTCACTCTTAGGGGTTTTATTTTCCCTTTGTACTTCTACAAAATGCTAATACTACCTTAATCTTCAAAAGTCATCCTAAAGATTTCCACACTGCTGCTTTAGTTTAATCCATAATTCATATGGCTAAAAGAGCAATTTATGTTCAGGAATGGAAATCAGAAAACTGGCAAGAAAAGGTGCTGCAATACCTTTTTTTTTTTCTGTAATATGCTCACAAAAGCAGCCTCTCCACCTCTCAATTACTATGTTTTAGAAGTCAGACATGCTATTCTATAGTATATAACAAAGACATATATTTCAATGATATTTTTATGCAAAGCTGTTTTCTCTGCTTTACTTGGATTGAACATAGTCTAAACACTCAGAGAAGCTGTGATCTATGAGATCTTGTCTTCATTCTGATGTTCCCTGAAATGACACACTGGGCACTTTCTGCTTTTATGTTGACTATATAACCCCTGGATTTCTGATAATTTTACTAGGCAAAAAAAAAGCAGTAAAAAATTAAAAAGTAATAAAATATAGACAATAGCATTTTGTTTGTATTAAAAGGGAGAACTTGGACTTCAGGGTCAAATTTTAAACAACAGATAAAAGAAGTATGGTAATTGACAAAATGGTTTGCAACAATGACAGTTGCTAACCTTTAAAGACTGTGTTTTATGGGGAATCAGAGCAACACACACAGCAACAGTCAGCTAGTCCCTGCTTTCCCTAAACTGAGAAACTTGCCAAACATTGCCAAAATTTTTAAATAATACCTTTTATTTCAGTTATTATTAGAATTGTAAAATCATTCTTCTACATAGGTTCAGATGAAATCTCTAAAAACATATCATAATTGCTTTTTTAAAGCACTATGGTTTGTTCACTGGTTTTTACTGTGTGCTTCTCCCTGAAAAGTCAAATCCACCTCTCAGTAAATTCACTTGTTTCAATCAACTGCAAGTGTTCTTTGAAATTATTTGCCTTGTTAGAAAGCAAAAGGTCACAGACAGGGGAACCTTACATTTTCCTGCTGAAAACCATTCACATAAACCACTGCTTAGGTGCTCTAATAAGCAAGGAAATGATTTACTTAAAAATATAATTTGACCTGGCAGTAGCAAAGTCAGCTGCTGTCCTTTCTGATCCCCTTTCTGATCCTGATGTAGATGAACTAACAGAATCCCAAACCACTGAGATTTTCGTACTATAACTCTTCTTCTCTTTTAAAATAAGCATGGGTTTCTAATATTCCTTCCCTTGGCCTTTCACTGGATGAAATATAAATCCACACTTGAAGGCAGGGCTCTACAGCCTGCCCCATACTTCCGCTGGGTCTCTATTGTCTACTACACAGCAGTCCAAGCACTCTCTCTGCCAATTTACAGTTTAGACAGGTGCTCAACTTAGTGAAGTGGGCTCTGCAGTGAACGATGAGACTCTGTTGGGAGAGAACTAACTGGGGGTTTGCTCATCCTCTTACCTTTTTCTTCTGGAAGCCCTGTTGTACCTTTCACCTCATCTTTCCCTCCAGTGATGCCACGTTTTTGGTTTCTACCACTTACAAGGACTTGACTGTTTCCAGCTGCCACACTCCAGAACCAACTTCCTATCTTCTTTTCTGATGATTTAACAAGATCGTCTCCTTTATCACTCAAGGTGAGCAGCCAGCTGACCCCATGATTTCCCAGGACAATGCCCTGCTATCTTCATTCCACATCAATTACCCAGTAGATTGTACCATCACATCTATTATTCTACTTCTTAGATATAAAATTACTTCTCACTAGTCCACATCTGTTGAACCTGCTCTTGGTTTTCCTGGTAATCATTAGTCAAAGGCTCCCACCTCTGCCAGGCTCCTGAATCTTTTGAGTGACAATGCAGCCTCACATTCATGGTCAGCCACTTTAAAATGAAAGCACTGAGATAAAAATCATGATGCTTTTAGCCAAAACCCACTGCAAAGCTTCTAGAACAAAAAGTAACAGATAATACAAACTTCAGAATATTAAACAGAATACATTTCAGAGCACATAAAGGATATAACAGCATTCTCAAATTGATTTTTCTATGTGATGTTATTAGAATAAAGCATCACCATGCTATCTCAACTCAATGAGATTGTCAAACGCAGGAAGCAACTCAGTTTTACAAATATGCTTGTATCAGGGAGCAAATAACAACTTTTTTTTTTTTTGAAAAGTGACCTTGAAAAATCCAAGATAGTAAAACTCTAAAAAAACTTCTGACAAGGTTCCAGGTACCCAAAGCTGAATTGAAATAGGACGTGGAGACCCTGCGAGCCAGGGCTCCAAATAAGCATTCTATAGTATGTAACTATAGTGGCACTGGTATAGGAGCCTGAATCACATTTGCCCTCAATGACTGTAATGGCTCTAATCTGCAAGCAAATCCCCAGCAGAACCTAGCTTGCTAGGTTCTACTGTGGTCATTTTGGGGTTAGTCTGTATAGCCCTGAATAATTATCTGATGTTTTCACTTATCAGATAGTACACTGCAGGGGGAAAAACCCTAGTCAGGAAGTTTAGTACTTCCTTGAGAAGTGACTTAAAAAACCACAGATCTTTAAGATGATTAAAAATCAGGACTTCTAGGCTGTAATCTCAGCACTTTGGGAAGCCAAGGCAGGTGGATTGCTTGAGCCCAGGAATTCAAGACCAGCCTGGGTAACATGGTGGAACCTCATCTCTACAAAAAAAAATACAAAAAATGAGCCAGGTTTGGTGGCACACTCTTGTGGTTCCAGCTACTTGGGAGGCCGAAGTGGGAGGATCACTTGAAGCTGGGAGGTCGATGTTGCAGTGAGCCATCATCATGCCACTGCACTCCAGACTGGGTGACACAGCAAGACCCTGTCTCCTCTACCCCTAAAAAAAATCAGGCCTTCTAATCACATAACTAACAGTTGAATTTGACATATAATTAACATCTGGGTGAGTTTTCAAGTTTCAAAATAACTGAATAATGACATTTGAACACTGGCTTTAATGGAAGGGAATTCAATTTATCATATAAAATGTTTAGGGTACTAGGCTGCAGAACTAACAGTTATTGTTAGGAAACAGTTTTACAGAATTTTTAGATTTGCAATTTATGTATCATTCATACCTCAGACCATAAAGAATGTGAACCTCTGCTGCAGGACATTTAGGGCAAGATCAATTACTCCTACTGAAAAGAGTTTCAACACAGATTTCATGGTTCTAGTAACTTTAGCCCTAGAGAGATGTGGATGATGTTTTCATGCATTTATGATGCACATTCATAAATACATATAAAAGCATTTCTTTACAATAGAAGACTAGATATTTAAATCCCTAGCACCAGTCAGCGAATTATACAGCAGAAACAAAACAAACATCGGTGGGTGCCAGCTGTGCCCTGGACTAGGCTCTTTCCTATGTATCTTCTTATTAACTGCCTAAAATGCCAAAATTTAATGAGATTATTTTCCTGGAAACCATCTTGGTGGATTAAAATGAATGCTTATCTAAAGTTTCATAGGGTACTATGCTCACTACCTGGGTGATGGGATCATTCGTGTTGCAGACCTCAGTGCCATGCAATATACCCATGTAACAATCCTGCACATGTACTCCTTGAATCTAAAATAAACATTTAAATCATTTTTAAAAGTTTCACTTTTTTTCACAAAGGTCACAAAGTTTAAGTGGAAACTTTTTAATGTCTACACAAACATGTATAAGAACACATGATCAGAAACCAACCAAAAAGAGGGAAGCTTTGTTTCTCCCAGCTAGATAAATCCTTGATTATATCAGAAATAGGCAGAAATAGTGCTAAGTGTTTCTTCTGCTCCCTCTGCCAGAGAAATAAAATATCTGCTTGTATCTGGTCACTATGAATTTGCAAAATGAGGAAGGAGCACTGACTGATGTCAGTTCCATTTAATTCACTCCAGACACCAAACGCTGTTAACAAGTCAAAACTGCAGCAGGACCCAGGAGAGTGACAGAGATAAACTACTGGCCAGGCAAAATGGTCAGGTGTGCACGGAGCTCTGTTGCAGTAAGACAGTTTAGGGCAGTTTCCATTATTGGTGTCTTCCCTGCCTTAAACTGATCAATAAAAACGTGTTTGTTATATACTAGAGACCATAAGCAAAAGATTTATTGGGGAATAACATTATCTGGCATCTGCTGTTGTTCTTTTTAAATACTGGGAGGACAAAACTCTATTTCTAGCTGACAGAAAAAACCACGCTCTGCTGGGCGGCACCGATCACTAAGCAAAGCTGTGCCCATCGGCTGGAAAACCGCTTCTACCATCCCAGGGGCATCACAGCCAGATCTGATGCTTTACCAGGTAGACAAGCAATACGCCACTTAATTTAAATCGTGATACAGCTGAAGTGGATTAAAGCTGATCTGTAACGACTGTCAACTATGCTGTTTAGAAAACTAATTGGAAGCAAAGACCTGATTCCTGGTGATGGTGCTTCTCCCTAATGGAAGCACGTGTTTCCAGGAGGACGACAAAGAGTGGTCTTCTGACTTCATTAATATCACTCGCCTTCATATGATAAACCAAACTTGTATCAGGTTTAGCAAAGACTTAATTTACCTGCATTACTGATTGACAAAAACAATCTAATGTACTGTTTATTATATTAAGAAGTTCGTGTCCTTCATAGGGACATGGATGAATCTGGAAACCATGATTCTCAGCAAACTGACACAAGAACAGAAAATCAAACACTGCATCGTATCACTCATAGGCGGGTATTGACTAATTAGAACATGTGGACACACGGAGGGGAGCATCACACACTGCAGTCAGTTGGGGGGAACTAGGGGAGGGACAGTGGGGCATGGGGAGAAATACCAGATATAGGTGATGGAGGGAGGAAGGCAGCAAACCACCTTGCCATGTATGTACCTATGCAACAATCCTGCATGATCTGCATGTATACCCCAGAACCTAAAGTACAATAAAATAAAAATAAAAATAAATTCATCTATCCTGTGGAAAGAAAACAGTTTCAAAATTTATTTTCCAGTCGAGGAGGTTAGCACAGTTATTATTCCAATTATAACCCTGTCAGAAACATTCCTATAAACAATTCGGCCTCTTGGAGTGTCACATTTTAGAGCATTCCTTACATTGGGTGACTTCCTTCATTCATCCCACAGGCTTTAAACTCCTTATACAACCCTAATATTAATTTACATCCTGTGTTAAGGGAGAGTCAAAGCAGTTTTTAAAAAGCAACAGACCAGAGGTTCTCAATGACAATCTGCATATTTGATTCACCTGGTAGGGTAAGGAGTAGGGGTGGGAGGATTTTAAAAATACAAATGCTGGGCTCCAGTTCAGATTAATTCAGAAATTCAGAGGGGAGGCAGGGAGTTCAGGCAGGGAAGGAGTGAGCGTCTACTTGGGCTAGAATGCATTTTAAGAAAAACTGAGGAATTTTCTTTTATTGGCAATGAAAGCTCACATAAAGTAATTTGCCTTAGTGAGACTTCTCCACATAAAAACTTCTAAATATTGGTGACACAAACTTTTCTTTTAACACATTTAGATAGTAAATAAAAAATCAAATTTCTTACCTGTATGATAAAATGTGAGAAAAAATAAAAGTACTCCCATAAATATATTACTTAAAAAAGTGACAACTCCACAAGTAATTCCTTCTGGAACAGGGTAGACAGTTTCCACAAAAAGCTCAAAAAATATAGGTACACTGCTGTTCAAGAAGACTCCCAGGAGAATGCAGGAGGCATATAATGTCACTAAAATAAAAACACAAACATTTTAGTTTCACAGGAGCAGCACTCAGTCGTATCAGATCGATCTTCAGGGTGTTCTCTTTCCTAAGTATTGACTCTGAAATTTCTTCTCTTTTCAAAGGTAGTTGATAAAGTTTGACAAAGCATCACACATCTGTCAGCTCTTTGCTGCAGTTTTCTGGAGTAGACACAAAAACATTTTATTTCTGGATGAGTACCAGTTTATTTCCTTTACCTTTCCGGTGGATTATTCTAAAGCACAAAATAATTTACCACTATCATATAATTAAAAGGATTCTTCTCCTGCTTGGTCATACTCCTCTAGACTTGTACCATCATTTTAGAATGCAAAATCTAAGAATAAATGTCAGAAACATTATATGTTGCTGAAAAATACCTATTTAAAGAGATTGGCTAATAATTGCTTTCAAGCACAAAATAAACATCATGCAGTATGTAATTTCTTGAGAAACACAATGGAATTAGTCCTCGATTTTGGAATGAGTTTTACGTCAACATTTTTTTTCAAATAAGTAACTTTTTTGAAACACAGAAAAATATTTCATCCAGAAATGTACAATTAATAGTGACTAGGATCCACAATAAAAACATAAAAAATCTATTAACACTATTCTGTGGCAAAGTCTATTGAATAAGGATGTTATTTTTATTCTTATAAGAAAGTCTGGGGAAACACACTACAAGTAATTTTATCGTTGCTATTACTGTCTGTCTATGAACCCTCATTAATTTTAACTTGAAGGTGAAAACAGAACCAGAAAGGAAAAAAATGACTCCCTATTTAGAAACCTAAAATATGTCCCTATATCCTAATAAGTATATCATATTCACTGATAAGTAAAAGTCATCCTAAGTTTAAGGTTACAAGGAAAGTATTTTTAATAAAAATATTTGTTAAGAAAAAAAAATCCTGTACGGGAACTGCAGAAAGTAAGGAAGTTACATTAAATCTGTTATGTATTATTCATGCACTCACAGAACATTTCAAACTACCAGAATTTACCATAACTGATTGCAATCATTAACAGTCCATGATGTTGTCAAAGGAGTAAAAAAAAATAATAGTATACACTGATTTCTAATAGAATTTCTCTAATTAACCTCCACTCTTGCTTCCCCCTCCAATTACACTGGTCTTTGGGGATTATAAAATATTTAGTATGTTCTAATAAAACAAACAGTTGGTAATTCCTTTGACTGTTTCTTTGAATAGTAGATATGAAAATAGATAACAAAAGAATCACTTAGTGAATAAAGAACATACTGCTGGCTAAGGCAGTGATCAAATTATTTGCACAATTACTTGAGAAGCATCTGATAGCTATGATAAATACCATTTTAAATATGACATAATTTTCAAGAGATTCTTAAAAACAAAACATAACCTAACGCTTCATGTTCACAATATATTTGCTAGATGTAGATCACATAAATCAATCACATTTTCTACTTACATGACTCATTAGTGCACATTAGGAAGTCTAGGGATGGATAATCACTGGTGGCTTCTATAGAGTATTGTATTTCCCAAACACTTTAGATTTATTTATTATTATTATTTTTGAGACGGAGTCTTGCTCTATTTCCCAGACTAAAGTGCAGTGGTGTGATCTTGGCTCACTGCAACCTCTGCCTCCTGGGTTCAAGTGATTCTCCTGCCTCAGCCTCCCTAGTAGCTGGGATTACGGGCATGCACCACCACGCCAAGCTAATTTTTTAATATATACTTTTAGTAGAGATGGGGTTTTTCCATGTTAGCCAGGCTGGTCTCAAACTCCTGACCTCAAATGATCCACCTGCCTTGGTCTCCCAAAGTGTGTGGGCAGGCCACCACACCCGGCCTAGAATAATTTATTATCATGCCAGCCATGGTGACTCATGCCTATAATCCCTTTGGGAGGCTGAGGCAGGATTCCTTGAGCCCAGGAGTTCCAGACCAGCCTGGGCAACATGGTGAGACCCTGTCTCTCCAAATAATAATAGAGTTATTTTTAAAAATATTAATTTATTGATCAGTCAGTGGTAGTCAGAGGAGAGAGGATCATTGGCCCAAAGATACATGAGCCTAAGAGTTTAAAACAAGAAAATATTAAAGTAAATAACAGGAAAAAAATCAAGCTCTTAAGGACCAGCAAGTGCTACTTCTGAGTAAAGACTCCCAAATTCCTGATGGAATTAGCTGTTTTTAGGAAACATGTTTTGAAATAATCCTGTCTACATTTTTATTTCTGAAAGACATGTACTCCTACATATAATTTGTAATTAGGCAAATTAAAACACAATAATTTAAAAATAATTACAATCTGGTTAATAGAATAATTCCACGTGGTAAATGAATGAAAATATGATAAGAATATACTGAAAGGGAAATACCAATATGGAGTCTTGAAAAGAGATTCGGCTGGGCGAGGTGGCTCACACCTGTAATCCCAGCACTTTGGGAGGCCAAGGCAGGCCAACATGGTGAAACCCCGTCTCTACTAAAAAAATACAAAAAATTAGCTGGGCATGGTGGTGGGTGCCTGTAGTCCCAGTTATTCGGGAGGCTGAGGCAAGAGAATCGCCTGGAACTGGGAGGCAGAGGTTGCAGTGAGCTGAGATTGCACCACTGCACTCCAGCCTGGGTGACAGTGAGACTTAATCTTAAAAAAAAAAAAAAAAAAAAAAGGAAGAAAAGAGATATTCAATTTGAATGATTCTTTATCAAGCACCGTACAAAGAAAGAGGCATGGGATGTGTCAGAAGAGACTGGGCTCTCTGACACATCTCATGGGGAAGCAGGGGGCTCTATCTGAAAACCCTGAGACCTCAAGACCATGCAAGTCCCTCGGCCCTCATTTCTTGCTTATTAAGAATCTTTGGATTTTGACTTTCTATGTATCTAAATTCTGGGAGGAACTTGGAAGAAGAGGCGTAAATAACTGCTGTTGAAAATATAAAATTTTTATTGTGGTTAAACACTCCTGATGGAACTGTAAATAGCTGGTAAGTAATTTGGAAATTTTGTAAATTTTCTGGTAAGTAATTTGGAAATGTCTATCAAAATAAATAAGGTAATTACTCTTTGACCTAACACTTCCATGCCTAAGGATTTATCCTACTGCTATGCAGGTATAGGTATACAAAGAACACTTACCAAAGAAACTGTAGTATGAAAAGATGAAAAACAAGCTAAATGCCCCCCAATGGTGGGGGGGGGTTGGTTAAAATCTTATAAAACATCCAAAGAGACATTATACAATTAAAAATGAGGCACCTCTGTATGTACTATAATAATATTAACACTCAAGATACATAAGTGAAAAAAGTGCTGAAAAGTACGTTATATTAAAACAAAGGGCACACACACATTATCTATCTGTAAATATACAGAATTCCCTGGGAGAATACAGGAGAAACTGGCAATCAGCTTTGCCTTTAGAGAGGAAAATTGGGAGTCAGAGGAGAGTAGAGACTTTTAACCGTATACTCTTTTTCTACTACTTGAATTTGAATTTTTTTGCTATGTGTATAGCTTACTTATTTAATAAAATTAAAAGAAATTTCATTATGAACAAATGAATGGACAGTAGACACAACTCCACTTCATGTGAGTTTGTGAGCTCATTAGCTCAGAAACGGTTATCACCAGGTGAGCTGAACCAAAGAGCTGATGTCTACGCCCAGGAGCCACATAACACAGCCTTGGTGCGGGGTCCTTGACATGAAGATTCCCACTTCACTTGTTAGAATTCCTATTATTTGGAGGATAAATGAGCTACTATATGTAGGAGAAATGGATGATATAACTTCAGAGGTCAATAATAAAAAATGAGGTATTTTCACTCAATTGTCTCAGTCTTGGTGTTTGCTTCTTGTGTTACTATAAAAGTGATGACTGGCTGGGTGCGGTGGCTCACACCTGTAATCCCAGCACTTTGGAAGGCCAAGGTGGGCAAATTACAAAGTCAAGAGATAGAGACCATCCTGGCCAACATGGTGAAATACCGTCTCTACCAAAATTACAAAAACTAACTGGGCGTGGTGGCACACACCTGTAGTCCCAGCTACTCAGGAGGCTGGGACAGGAGAATCACTTGAACCTGGAAGGCGGAGGTAGCAGTGAGCCTAGACTGTGCCACTGCACTCCAGCCTGGTGACAGAATGAGATTCTGTATCCCTCCCTAAAAATAAATAAAGTGGTGACCAAGAGATTTTTATTACACTAGATAGACATGTGGAAATCACTTGTTATTGTAGAAAGCAAAGAATCACAATAATTTACCCAGGAAGGGGTTAAATTAAGATCCTCATCATTAGAATGGGGGAAGGTAGCTGTGTCAGGACTGATTTAATATATTCCTGGGGCATGTATAAAGCAGACGCTGATTGTTGCAAGTCTGAATTTGATTTCCATTCGAGTTTTCAGTTTAGAGTCTCATACACCCAGTGGGTGAATGTCATCTATTAAAAGTCAGGCAGACAAGATAATTTCCTGCTTGTCATGGAGGGTTCAAACTACGTGATCATTAAATATTTCCATAACTTTATGTAATACTGATACTAAAATTATAATCAACTGCCTTTCAATTAAAAATTCAAGGTAATCTAGCAGAACAAATACAACTGAAGTGCTGATGCAGATTTTTTTTTCTAATAAAAAGCTAATAAAATTTCATGGGCCTACACTTTAAATTACAAAAAACAAAGTCCTATGTAGCACAAACTACAGTTAAAAATGAATGTATTTCAAGCACATGACTCAGATCATAACCCTGAAAGTATTCTTCCCCACCCTTGTTCCCATAACAAAACAAAATTACTCAACTTTAGGGAAACAAAACTATGTATAAACACATTTTTATTAACTAAAGTTACACTAAAAATTTAGGGGATCAGTGGTTACAAAACAAATCACAGATAAGAATAAGAACTATTCTATCAACATCTCATGAGATTCTCAAGATAGCAATAACACAACTTCATAATCTCGGATTTATATAATTTTAAAAAATATTTTAAAAACTGCTTTCACATATATTATCATATTTGATCATCCTGTCAGCTCTTTGAGGCAGGTAAAATATTTTACAGTTGAAGTGACCAAAATTCTGAAAGTAAAAGAACAGCTAATTTAGAAACAATAGAAATTAGTAGTGCTAATAATAATATAATTAAGGCCTACAGACTCTAGCAAGTTTTCTGCCAATTCACTGTGTCAGACTGAAAAAAACAAAAAACAAACAACAACACCTGGTATTTTAAAATTCAATGGTACTGACACGAAAGGCATATTTCCCAAATCTGTATTCACCATAAAAGCTGGAAGTGACTGCACATTATATGACAGAATCAAAAAGAGCATCAAAAGGTTACAAACAAAAAGATGAATTTTAATCACAGTAAATACAAAACGGGCCACAGATTGTTTAAGTTTAAGAGGGAAAACTTAGCTTAAGCCTTTCTTCAGAACAACTTATCAGATACCTATTATGTGGAAGCTGCTACATTAAAATAGTAAATAAAACACACTTTATCCTCAGATCACTCGTACTCTAAGGAATACGATGGATACCTACTGCCCCAGCAACCATTTATATGCACAGTGTTAAGGTGATAATTACACTCCTCTCTCTCAAAAAAAAAAAAAAAAAAAAAAAGAACTTCTAACCATGAGAAGCAACAGCCTTGGTGCTGAGTGCAGCAGGAAAAGTATGCTAAATTCTAACAAAATGTTTTAAGGAGGACCCTAGCAAGCTATGGTAGGTTTAGAAGAGAGTGATCCCGCAGGTCAGTGGTGTGGAATCCACATCTGCTGAGGAATGGTTGTAATAACTAGGGGGCATGGTTAGATTAAAAGTCAAGGTCAGACATGACAGCTGTCTTCAAATGTTTTGAGGGCTGTCAATGGAAGAGAAAGGGATTTGACTTATTCTCTGTGAGCTGTGTTGCTCCACCCCAGTTATAACTCACTGGGAGGATGAATGTTCTAGGGCCCAGAGCTAACAATGAAACAGGTAATGTCTTTTCTTGTGGGAGATATTCAAGTTGTAAACAGATGAACATATACCCCGGATGTGGTAAAAGAGATTCACTTGCTGAATGATAAATTATATTAGATGATGCCTAGAGTTAAGTAGATCAATAACAAATTTAAATACATGTAGGAAGGAGAACTTAAACAGGATATTAAAAACAAACATCTTGGCCGGCCACAGTGGCTCATACCAGTAATCCCAGCTACTTGGGAGGCTGAGGCAGGAGAATCGCTTGAACCCGGGAGGCGGAGGTTGCAGTGAGCTGAGATCATGCCATTGCACTCCAGCCTGGACAACAGAGCAAGACTCCATCTCAAAAATACAAAAAAATATATAAAACAAAAAACCAAAAATCTTGCCAGGCATGGGGCTCACATCTATAATCCCAGCATTTTGGGAGGCCAAGGTGGGTGAATCACTGAGCTCAGGAGTTTTAGACCAGCCTGGACAACGTGGTGAAACCCCATCTCTACAAAAAAAAAAAAAAAAAAAATTAGCTGGGTGTGGTGGCACACACCCATAGTTAGTGACTTAAGAGGCTAAGGTGGGAGGATGGCTTCAGCTTGAGAGGCTGAGGGTGCAGTGAGCTGAGATTGCACCAAGGCACTTCAGCTTGGACAACAAAGTAAGACAGTTTCAGAAGAAAAACAAAAAAACAAAAAACCTGTAGGTGCTTCTTGGTGGAAAAGAATAACAGAAGATTTGTTTAAAGTTTTATTAAGAAATAAGTAGCATTATAAAATAACACAACAGATTTTTATTATAAATTACCTTAAGGAGTAGAATCAGGAAATTTCCCTAGCGGGTAGGCTTATAACATTAATACACTTTACTGGACAAACTTTTATTATTGTGTATACTGACTGAACTTTTATTTTATGATAAAGTTAGGAAAGTTAACTGGAAATTATTAGATTAGACCTTTATTACAAATATTTCACAGTCCAAATTAAACTCAAATAAGTGAAAACACTCCTTTTGGAAATGAAGGCACATATAAAGAGAAACAATAAGCAGTCAGAAGAAACATTCACAGTGCTTGTTAACTACATAGTTTCTTCATAGGTTTTGAGTGTGATGAATGCATAGAACAACACATGTATGTGTGTACACACACAGATATGCATTTCTGTATCACTGAGCTGTACCTCTTTCCTCCAATCACATTTCTTCCTTAGAAAAAGTGACTGCTGTGGCCTTCATAATCTACTGCTGATTAAAATACACAGTATATGCAACTGCGATTCCAAAAGAGAATGAGGCATATCTTGCTATAATGTATTATTTAATCATGGAACACTCACTGATACCTAGTCAAGCCCTCTAACTGCAAGAAACACAGAATCTGCTAGATGACTTATTTCTCTTCTTGAAAATCTCCATGGATAAACATTATATGATCTTCCTCAGCTTCTAATGCTTCTTATATCAAGATTTTTCACAAATCCATTCTCTTCTTTTAATCCATTATTTTACTTTTTCTTTCTTGAGCAGTCTGTCATGAACACAAGACCTTGTCACTTTTAGTCCATAAAACTGAAGAGAATAGTTAAGAACAAAGGGAAAATACATAGTAAGAGAATTACTCTCTAGCCTATACATGTTACACGCATTAGTTTTTTAAAGAGACAGGATCTCACTCTGTCATCCAGGTTGGAGAGCAGTGGTCATGGCTCACTGAAGCCTCAAACTCCTGGCTCCAGTGATCCTCCCACCTCAGCCCCCTGAATAGCCGGGATTACAGACACATGCCATGACACCTGGTAATTTTTTTTTTTCTTTTAATGGTAGGGACATGGTCTCACTATGTTGCTCAGGCTGGCCTCAAGTGATCCTCCTGCCTTGGCCCCCCAAAGTGCTGGGATTACAGGCATAAGCCACACTGTACCCAGCTGTTGCATGCCTTTTAATACAACTGGGTACGTTTCTTTTCTTTAAATAACACTTGACGTCACCTTGTGGTCAGCTATCACTCCCTAGGGGCTTCTGTCTAGCTAGTTGTCCTTCCTTACCCCACCACCCAGCATGTTTCTGATATTGCTGTCACAGCATTCTAGTGACTTTAGATGAAATTAGATAAAAATCTCTCCCAAGGCAACTTCTGTCAAACAGTCAAATTATACTGTTTCATTAAACTCAACGAAGTGCTAACATTTTTCAAAATGTCATTTTCAAAGCATTCACCTCTTCAGTACAAAATGACTTGGTGAGTTGTGGCTAACAGGGCTGCTAGACATCTAGTTCTCAGATAAGGTGAATAATGTGTTTTCACAATTTTGTTTATTGCATAAACTTCAAGAGTTTGAAATTCATGTTATCTAGTCATGAGGTTATTTATTTGCCCTATTCTAAGTATTTCAATTAATAAAGACATAATGCAATTTTAACTATTCTGAGTTTCCCTAAGGAAAAGCCTCTAAGAGGATGTATGTAAGCAAGTACATGTATCAGAACAGTATGCTCTGGGATAGACTGGAATGACCCAGTTTTTTTCTGTAGAAATAGTAACAATAATATCATGACCAGTGAACTACAGAAAGATTGCAATAGAAAGTTTGTTTTTTTGTTCTTTTTTTTTTTTGAGATGGAGTATCGCTCTGTCACCAGGCTGGAGTACAGTGGCGCAATCTCGGCTCACTGCAACTTCTGCCTCCCAAGTTCAAAGGATTCTCCTGCCTCAGCTTCCTGAGTAGCTGGGACTACAGGCGTGCACCACCATGCCCAGCTAATTTTTGTATTTTTAGTAGAGATGGGGTTTCACCATGTTGGCCAGGATGGTCTTGATCTCTTGACCTTGTGATCTGCCTGCCTCGGCCTCCCAAAATGCTGGGATTACAGGCATGAGCCACTATACCCAGCCCAGAAAGTTTTAATGAGGCCAGGTGTTGGGCTCATGCCTGTAATTCCAGCTACTTGGGAGGCTGACGCATGAGAATCACTTGAACCTGGGAGACGGAGGTTGCAGTGAGCTGAGACTGTGCCATTGCACTCCAGTCTGGGTGACAGAGTGAGACGCTGTCTCAAAAAAAAAAAAGAAAGAAAAAGAAAGATTTAATGAGATAGCAGTAGCACTTAAAACACATGGGTTGAACAAAATTAACTAGCTTTCCATTTATTAAACAGTCTAAATTAATGCATATATTTATAAATATGGTTCATGTAGACTCTTCTGACACATAAAAAGCCATAATAGAAATTCTAAGTTTGCTAGGAAAGAGGAAAAACACTAGTATTTTCCTGATAAAAACAGGAATGACTGGTGAAAAAGAAACATGAATTTGCCATTATGGACTTTAAATACCAGCCTAAAGGTATAGATTTGTCTATAATTAGATTTTATAGTAAGTTTCCTTTCATCAAACCTTTTTTACTTAAAAGGAATTAGGTCAGAATTTTACAAAGCTCATAAGAGTAGCTGTGACAGATTTATTCAGTGTTCTACTGTCCATTTAAAATGTGCCCTTCTGCCTTCCTACAGTTAGTGCTGAATAAGAGTAACCACAATTGCTGACTACCATTGACAAGAAATGTTTACTGAGGTTCAAATGGAGATAACATATATACTTCATTCATTCATTCATTCATTCATTCATTCTTCAGGGCCTGTGCCAGGTTCCAGAGTGAGAGTTGGCACAAATCCACGCTCCAGATTTTCAGACTGGTAGGGGAGGTAAGACATATATTCAAGTAACTATTAAGCAGTATTGACAAATACTTGCTATAATTCAGAGAAGGAATGTGGACAAATCTAGTCCTTACCCAAGTGTACTTATAAGGTAAAAATATATCTTTCAAGCGTATCTAAGTTCAAAAACTTACTTGCAATTGAAAACAACAGAACTTATAAATTCTGTGGTTGTTAAGATGGCCACATCAACTCAATCTTTCAATACTGGCCTTAACTTAATTTAGAATTCTGCTTTCCTTTCTGTCCAACATAATTGTTTTCAATACCAGACTGGTAAAATATGGTCTTGACTAGGGTCAATCACATCAATTTTAAGATTTAGAAGATGTATAATTTTCAAATACAGTTTCCCCGATTATAAAATTAAAACATGCTTATTGTACAAATTCAAACAAAGAGATTAAAAAATTAAATTCATTCTTAATCCTCCACCCAGAGATAAAGCTGTTAATTTCATCACATTAAATAGAAAATACATAAAATCTGATGGAATGTACTATCTTATAATTAAAATTCTACCCTTAATTCAAGGGAAAGAAATCTGTTCCGTATGTACTCATGACCACGTTCTTGTAAAATGTCACAGATGCTAACTTGACATACAGTATCACAAAAAAAAACTCTGAATGTAATGCCATGAATAAGAAGAGTTGTAAACTAAAACTGTTCCACCAGAATGCTGTACAACTGCTAAATTATAAAGTTATACCAGAATAAAAATTTTTTTAAAATTCTGGCTCAGAATACTTGCCAAAATTGTTTGAAACCCAATGTAGGATGCCAGTGTGTACAACAGTGCACAGTATTTTACTCTGTCTAATTATTACTCTGGACAACTGGGTTTTCCAGGCAAAGCAATGTGTACAGAGAAGAGGGACTGTTGGCAGGATGGTGTAGAGCAGGACTTTCCAAACCTTCTTTGTTCTTAGCACTCCTAGTGTCTCAGTAATTTTTTCACGGTGTTCCAAGGCCAAAGAAATAGCTAACAATCTCATTAATCCCATCATTTGATTCAAACGATTTAATAACATGTGTTATATGCCCTAACAATTTAGTAGCCATTTAAAAAATACTACCCATAAGCTGAAAGACATATATTTTTATTTCATTCATAAAGACCCACAATTACTTACTGATGAGACATGTGCATTCATGCACACTGCAAGACTTCTAAATATTTGGAATCAGATTGGACAACCCCACCCTCATTTTGTGGTCCACGCTAATTTTTGTGTGGTGCTTCCTTTTTATCACAGCAACTGCCAAAAAAATTACTTTGCAAAGATATGATGTCATCAAAAAGAATGCAGCACAATCTAATGCTGAAACCAGGAACTTCCCTGAACTAGAGGTTCAACCAGATGTTGAGCAGCTGACAGATGTTGAGTATCCCTGTGCTGCCCTTGTGCGTTTACTGATGTACTCCAGGATGGCTGGCTTTGGTGCAAAGGTAATTTTGAGTATAAGGCAACCTTATCCCTTTGTCCTATTATCACTGTAAAAGTGGTAAGAAATCTCAAATAAATGGCTGTCCTTGAAAGATTTGATGCCTCTGATGTGTAAACTGCTGGTTCTTTTATTACAGAACACAGAGATCCAAATTGGGATATGCAATATTTCTTACATATAATGTAAACCAAAAAAACCTGCCTTCTCAAAGATTCCCATGGAACGTACATGCCACTGGGCAATAGGTCCCCATGGAGTCACTTTCAGAGTCTTATTTACTTCTACTCATACAAATGCTTGTTATAAATTATTGTTACAATCTTACAATCTACCTTTATAACAAATAATCCTATAATTAAATACATAATGCAAAAGCTTGCTGAATATTACTTGCAAATAATGTAAAATATGCATCTTAGTATTTTGCTGGAAGAAAGGAAGAAGCAATAACAGAGTCTCTGGTTTATAAGCCAATGATGATCTGTCATAGTAGTTTTAAAAAGATCCTATGTTAGGCAGAGTAATGCCCTCCCTCCCCTAAAGATATTCAGAATAATCTCTGGAATTTGTGAATATGTTACTTTACAAGGCAAAGGGGATTAAGGTTGAAATGGGACTAAGGTTGCTAACCAGCTGGCCTTAAAATTGAGAGACTATTCCATTATCTTCTTGGGCCCAACGTAATCATAAGCATCCTTAAAAGTGGAAGTGGAAGAGGAGGAAGAAAGAGGGAGGCAGAAGGGAAGGGTTCAGAAGCAGATGTAAGTACGGAAGAAAGGCACAGATAATGCAATGTGAAAAGGGCTTGACCCATCGCCGCTGGCTCTGAAGGTGGAGGACAGAGCCATAAACAAGGAACGTGGGTGACATCTAGAAGTTGGAAAAGGCAAGGAAAAAGATTCTTCCCTAGAGTCTGTTCACATTTTGAAGTGAGACTTGTGTAGAACTTCTATCCTACAGAAATGTAAGATAATAAATTTCTGTTGTTTTAAGTTGCTAAATTTGCATAACTTTTACAGCAGCGATAGAGAACTAATATAGACTCTGAATGGATGATATTAATAATGACAACAAAAACAACAGCAACTAAAAATGTTTCAGGTCCATTAGATAAGCTAAGTAAGCTGGCTGTAATATACTTTCAACAGGTATTTCCAGTAAGTTTTGCTTTGTATTAATCGGGCAATAAAACTAAATGTAAAATGAACCTATATGGGCTGGTTCAAAGAATTTTACTTAAGTATATCATAGTTTTTTGCCTTTCTTAATTTTTATTATTGCTTAACAGTGATATAGTGACTATAACCAAGATAAAAATCTTTGTATTATGTTCTGATAGTAATTTTAAACAAATATAAGCATTTCCATGCTCTATGTGTTAAGGCTAAATAAAGATTATACTTCTTTTCCATATGAAAAATACCAATTAAAATATTTTTAGTTATTTCTTGGACTCTTCAGATAAGATGATGGTTTGATGAATGGACAAGAGAAACTTTTTTGTATATTTAACAACTACTTACAGAAAGCAAGAAGTCCTACTGTCAGAGTTATGCACACTTCTGTGAACTGAAAATATTTATTCAAAGTTCAAAAATAGCCTATGTTCACCTGTGGTTAAAGGTAGGTGTGTGATGCTGTTCAAACAGGTTAGGGTGAACCACGTGGATGACAGTGTAGCTCCAGAAAACAGGAGGAGAAGAATTAGTTTCAGCATACCTCTGATAAAATCTGCAAACCTAAAAAAAACATGTTCTATTAATTCTAGGGGGATTTAAAAATACTATTTAAACAAATGACACACTTTCATTAGCAATTACTTGAGGAATTTTCCATGTATTCTTTTAAAAGACAGGTTTTTGTGTTTTTTGTAGCAAATCTTGTATGATATTACTTTGTGATAATTTTTTCTCTCTTATAAAACACACAAAAATGGCATCTTTGCTCAGGATCTATAATTTATAGGACATATTCTGAGTGCTTACTTTTTTTTTTTTTTTGAGACAGGCTCTCACCATTTCCTAGCTGGAGTACAGTGATGTGAACATGGCTCACTGCAGCCTCAACCTCCCAGGCTCAGGCAATCCTCCCACCTCAGCCTCCCAAGTGCTGGTATTACAGACATGAGCCACCATGCCTGGCTGATTCTGAGTTCTTAAGTGCCAATGTCATTTTCTTTATATTCTTCTATACCTTCTCAACATTCTATAATGAACATATATTATCCTAGTTTTGAAAATTAGGCTAACTTGTTGACATAAACTTGCAAAGATCTCTCTCAAAATTCAAACTCACTTACAGAACAAACACAGATGCCTACACCAGAGCCTCTGAGATCCTATGTGACCTGCTGCCTGCCCCTGCTCTCTCTTTTCCTACTATTCTCCAGTTGGATGGCCATGCTTCTGTTTCTCATACAGCAACATGTAGCTTCCGTACTAGTTCCATCTGCCTGAAATGCTGGTACCACTTGGATCTTCACATGTCTTAGTCCTGTTTACCCCTCAGGTCATTCACATCTCAGTTCAACAAGACCCTCTGTGCTCAATGAAGAAGTCTTTCCCCATCCCATCTCCACTTTCTCTATTGGAAATTGTCTAGTTTTTGCATTTATTTTTTTGTCTGTCCTACCAGACTGTAAACTTCCTGAGAACAAAACACACAGCATCTGAAATAGTGAATATTATTTTTCTAAGCTTGGGACTTTTATAGCATTTAAAATTTTCATGTTTGAGTTTTCATGAAACTAAAGAGCATCTGGTAGAGATGCTTATCATTTAGTTATGCCAAAAAAATTTTCCACTTGCCAGCTGCTTTTCTTCACCTGTGGATTAACTGTTGATTGTACAGGCACAATCCTCTGGCTGTGCCTGTACACAGTTTATTCTGTCCTTCAGAATTGTTCCTGTTATAAAACAGCTGATCCCATCTCAAATACAACATTTACTACAGTCTCTCCACTTTGAATTTTCTAAAGTTGATTTTAATTTCTATTGTAATTATATGACTGTCCTTAAAACTTTGAATACTATCTTCTGTTTTGTCCTTATTTGACATGATACGGTTAATCATGTTTGTGTTGTCTAGAATAAAATGACTTCCTATGAGAGCTGATGCCATCTTTTGGTGGGAAAAATGAATGCACTTTTGCCCAGTGACTTAAATTTGTTCTCAAGCAGAAAATTCTTACCTATGCTGAAAAGGTTTCCACAGCTTTACAGAATGTCCCTCAAGAAAACCCAAAAGACTGGTTTAATTTCATACTTACCAGTTTTCTGATTTACATTTTGATATGCTGCATAAACTTTTTTGTCAGATACAGAGATGACAAGGTATAAGCAGCTTTTTGGTACAAATCAGAGTTGAATTGCAAGAAAGTTTCACAGAAATTGATCATGCAAGAATAAACTAACTGTAGTCTGCTATTTTTGGAGACCCAGTCCTTTCGAATAGGCTGATACCATTGAAGTGGATTATTAGAACCAAGAAGTACCTTTCATAGTGGTCTTTAAGAACGTAATTACAAAATATCACCCAAAGCACTCATGTCTACAAGGAAGTTCTGTTCTAGGGAATCCCATAAAATGGCGTCATGAAAGCAATTTTAAAATTGATTTTAGGGCTAGGTGATAACTAAAATCGATTTCAGATCCCGGAGTAAGGCTAGTATTTTTTCGAACTTCCATTTCAACAAATTAAAAGCAGAAACGTTATCATTCTAACTTTTCCCTCTAGATCTATCTATCAATCAATCAATCAATCAATCAATCAAATCGTTAAAATTAAGGGGTATAGAAGGAAAATAATGAGAAAGGAGCATGTGAGACATCATTTTTGATACACAATGGTTCCCCCTTTAACGAATTTGGTGCTCAGAATAGGATGTGATCAATGATGACTCATTATAATTGGCTTGGAGATTTAACTAGAAAAATGAGGTATGATTCTTGTCAAAATAAGACAAATATATTTTTAGTATCAGTGATGTCCAACAAACATTATTTTCCCATTCTCCTTCTTTAGCTTTTAGTTTTCTTATATTTTCCTAACTTAAAATTTCAAATAAAGTGATTTAGAAATTACAGTGTCAATTTATTCTTTTAGTACCCCAGAAACACTATGCAAACCATAAGGTCTAGGTATAACATTATCCTGTATCAATTATGTTCAAGTATTTAGATATTGAGGTGCTATATGGACCTTATTTGATCTTCCCAAATATGTAATTAGATTCTCCTCTTCATGGTAAAGTTGATTGCCTAATTTTGTTTTTGATTAAGCAGAGTAAAACAATTTGGGAAGTGAATGAATATCATCTCTTTGGAAACACCATGAATAGTTTTATAGGAAGTTGCCTAAAAGAGTGACATTTTCATTCTCTTCCTTTTTTTAGAATAAATGGGACCTTTTTCCTTCTTCTAACTCGTTCTAACAATGTGTTGTTGTAACAGGTTATGATCAAAGAGTGATGAAATTGAAAGTCTTCACAGACATTTTTCATCAAAAAGGGATAACCACAGGAAGATTACCTGCCAAAAAAGACCATAAATAAATAATATCTGCTAATCAGGACACTGTCTGTTCATGGAAAGTTCTAGAGATGCTTTTACAAATGATTTCTTTTCAACTCTTTTAGTCTCCATGGCTATTAACTATTATATTACCTTTTTTGGGCTCCATTTGTAGATGTTGTTCTCTAATAACATGGAGAGACAGCTTAATTACACTGGAAATACATTTCCAGTCTCCAAAAAACACTTGAGGAAGGGACTACTCCTGAAGGAACTTTCTTGTAGTAGCAAATTCTTTTTTTTTTTTTTGAGAGAGTCTCATTCTGTTACCCAGACTGGAAAGCAGTGGTATGATTATGTATGGCTCACTGCAATCTGTGCCTCCTGGGTTCAAGCAATTCTCCTGCCTCAGCCTCCAGAGTAGCTGGGACTACAGATGCTCATCAACATGCCCTGCTAATTTTGTATTTTTAGTAGAGACAGGGTTTTGCCACGTTGGCTAGGCTGGTCTTGAACTCCTGACCTCAGAGGATCCACCCACCTCAGTCTCCCAAAGAGCTAAGATTACAGGCGTGAGCCACTGAGCCCGGCCTATAGCACTAAATTCTATATAACGCATGTGAATTTTCTTGTAGTCTGAACAAGTAACCTCTCTGAGCTTTGCTTGTTTTACGTTTCCCTGAATTGTAATGTTTATTTAGGGGAGCCTATTTGTCTTTAGGTTTCTTTTTCCCCCACCTCTGTCCACTCACAAGTTTAACAAAATATTCTCACCTTGCCATAGCTATTCCAACAACACAGCCTCCAACTATGGACCAAAATCCAATCCAGCCAGCATCTACCTGTGAAGAAAGAAGCAGACACATTTATTTAATACAAGATGATCATATTGCAATATAAAATGAAAAAAAGTCCTCTATAATCAATATGTTAATAATTAAATGGATAAAAATGAAAGCATTCATGTGTAATTAATGAATACAAACATCTAAGAAAATATGTCCTTGATTAACTTTTTATTGGAATATTGAAGTCAACAAAATAATGAATGTCATCAAACAAATACTTTCCAAGTATGTGCTACATGCCTAATGTTGGACTGGGAACTCTTAAGAAAATAAAGGGATGGAAGATAGTCACAGCCTCAAAAAGTTTAAATAGAACCAACATAGGAAACTGCTAGGTAATAATTAGATGCTAAAACATGGAGCAACAATCACGAGGTGGAAGGCAGGGGGAAATATGGGGCTGAGCAAGAGAGTAGATAGAGAAAGAGAAGTAGAGCTGGGTTTCAAATGTATATAGCTTGTTCCTCTCTTAAGAAAACATTTCCAGCCCTGCCATTTACTGTGTGACTCTGGGCAAACTACGTCTGTTTACCTATAAAATGGATTAAATGAGATAATTTATATACAGTACTCAGATCAGTGGCCAGCACATAGGAAGTGCTCAATAAACATGAGTTGTTATTATTATTACTAACTGATGAGGCTTCTCCATCTATCTTGTCTCTTTCCTGCCTGTGTGGCCACACTTTTTCACAACAATCTACAAATGCTGCCTATGTTTCCTCATCACTCCTGTATCTTTAACTTTTATTATGACTTGGCTTCTGTCCCAACTCATACTCTAGGTCTCAGTTCCCACATTAGTGGAATGGGGATAATAAAGTTTTTCTGAGGGTTAGATAAGTTAATAAATGTAAAGTGCTCAATACATGTTAGTTGTTATGAATGAAATTTCAAGTCTCTAATAATACTGGTACATCTTGTTCCTTCTTTCTCCTTCCCATCACCATCATGCTTGATTTTATTAACTTCTTACTTCTTGACCCCCGTTAAGAGCTTCTTAAATGGTCTTCACAATCTATTTTGCCCACTGTTGCCAAAATAATTATCCCAATCATTCTGTGTCCCTGCTCAGAAATAGTTACCGGTTTTCCTTGTGGTTATAGAACAAAGTCCAAAGTTGACCTGCCACTTGAGCATTGTCCAAACTAACTTTTACCTTTTATTGTTTTTCGAGTCATACTTTTCATTACACTTGTGACAAGGATTGCCAGCTGTCTACCAAATGATTTCTTCTTCTAGCTGGGTACTTAGCTAGATTACATGTCCCAGTTCCTAGCTGGAATGGGTGACCATGTGTCAGTTCTCATTAATGGAAGTGAGCATAAGTGAAGCGTGCCACCTCCAGGTTAGAACTTGGAAGAAGGTGTATGCCTCCTCCATGCTTTCTCTCCCTTCCTGCCAGCTGTAATCTGGATGTGGCTGCCCAGCTGCCCAGAAGAGATACAAGTGGAAGCAGCCTAGGTCTCTTAAATCAGTGTGAGAAAAGGAGCTGTCCAAACTGTGGACAACTGTCCTAGATTACGCATGCTGTCCCAGATTGCAATGTGAATGACAATCTTTTCTTAAGTCTCAGAATTCTGGAGGTCTACTTCTCCCAGCAGCTTAGCCTACTCTAAGCAATACAGTAACTTTATATGAGTCTTTTGCTCTACTGGTGTTTGCTGCCAGAAGCAAACATGAATGCTCTCAGGAGAAATATAACATCCTGAAGCTTAAATTATCTCTATAGTTTTTCATACTATTGGCATTTGAGGCAAGAGAATTCTCTGTTCTGCAGGACTACTCCTTTCATTGCAGCACATTTGCTATTTATAATTCAAGGCCCACTAGGCTCCCACAAACATTTCCTTCTATCCTCTAGGTGACTGGGGTCATGCTCTAGGTTAAGGACTGCTGCACATCTGGCTGTACTGATGCTGGTACTTTCAGAACATTTTGTACTTTTCTGCTTCCTTTGTTCATGACATTTGCCTTAGTTAATACAATCCTACCCAATACTTAATTTAAAAATTAAAAAATTTTGCTTTCATTTAATTTTAAATTCCACTTTATTTAATAACTGATATGATTCAGGGTCTCTATATCTCTCAGTGTTTGTACAGCGAAAGATACTTGGAAGGACTCCTTAGGGTTTACAACACGAAGCAAAGATCTGCCAAATCAGTATCATTTTGTGTGTATGTATGTGCAATGGGGCCTTACTCTGTCACCTAGTCTGGAGTGCAGTGGTGCGATCTTGGCTCACTGCAGCCTCCGCCTCCCAGGCTGAAGTGATCCTCCCACCTCAGACTCCCAAGTAGATGGGATTACAGGTGTGCGCTACCGCACCCAGTTATTTTTTGTATTTTTGGTGGAGACAGGGTTTTTGCCAGGTTGCCGAGGCTGGTCTTGAATTCCTGAGCTCAAGTGATCCACCTGCCTCACACACCCAAAGTGCTGGGATAACAGGCGTGAGCCACCATGCCCAGCTGAAATCAGTATCATTTAAATGGGTGCTACAATTTTCCATAAGAGAACTGAGCATAATTGGAATATCTGCTATCCAGAAAAACAGGTCAGAAAACTAAAGGAAGGCTTTCTTCTTACAGTAAAGGTGCTGCTATGGTCTGAATGTTGGTATCCCTCTGAAATTCATATGTTGGAACTTAAGCCCTAATGTGATCATATTAAGAGGTGGGGCCTTTAGGAGGTAATTAAGGGATTAGTGCCCTTATACAAGAAGTTGAAGGTAGCTGCCTTGCCCCTTTGCCACATGGAAGCAGACAGTAAGCCCTCACCAGATATAAATTAGTTGGCACCAGGATCTTGGACTTTCTAGCCTCTAGGACTGCAAGAAATAAATTTCTAGGATTTATAAATTATCCAGTCTAACGTATTTTGTTGTGGAAGTCTGAACAGACTAAGACACATACACTAGGTAATTTAGATTAGTATTCTGGTTGAGAACTAGAAAATCTGGGGGAAATTTTATCTGAAGCCATCAGACAGCCAAGAAAATAATTTCGAATTCTGAAACCATGATCTAGGATGGGAAGATAATCTGAAGAGATGAGCGTGGTATTTGGAGGCAATTTTCCTTTAGGGTTGTCTGCTAATTTCAGATAAGGTGGCTAAAGGACTGAGAAGTTATTGACAGCCTAACTGACCTAGGAGAAAAAATATGAGTTTAGGGCCTGTTGTGGGGTGGCCTTGTAAAAACCCCAGGTTTTAAATGGGCACTCTGAAGGCCTATATCTAAGAGTAGGAGGAACTAGAAATGGAACAGCCTCCTGAGGGACTAAAGCCCAGCTTTAAGTGATCTCAAGATCTGAAACCAGATCAAGGTGATTCCCAGAATCCTGCCAGAAAAAAACATAAATTCTGTCTGAAGGAAAACAATATCATCTTGATACTTAAATTATCTCCACAGCTTTTTATGTACTATGTCTAGCACTCAGTCAAAAATAACTGAATGCATAAAGAGATTTTTTTAATTACCAAATATTAAACATATAAATAGACCTACAAGGTACCAAGATAATGGAATTATGAGATACAAAGTTAAAATCACTATTTTTAATAGAGAAAAAAAGATAAGTTCAAGTATTTCTACTGAAATATGTCCACTATAAAAAGTTGGAGGCCAGGCATGGTGGCTCGCACCTGTAATCCCAGCACTTTGGGAGGCCGAGGCAGGTAGATCACCTGAGGTCAGGAGTTCGAGACCAGCCTGGCCAACATGGCAAAACTCCATCTCCACTAACACAAAAATGAGCTGAGTGTGGCAGCTACACCTGTAGTCTCAGTTGCTGGGGAGGCTGAGGCAGGAAAATTACTTGAACCTGGGAGGCAGAGGTTACGTAAGCTGAGATCACGCTGCTGCATGCCAACCTGGGCAACAGAACAAAATTCCATCTCAAAAAAATAAATAAATAAAAGGAACCAAAGACACATTTTATAAAACTTAACTCATATATGAATTTAATAGCATATTTGACAGAGTTGAAAACTGAAATAGTGAGTTGAAAGAAAAGCTAGATAAAATATCCAGTCTGAAGCATAGAAAGGAAAAAGGATATGTCATAACAAAAAAAGTGGGTGGGAGAAAAAAAGAAAGGCAAAATAATGGAAAATTCCAAAAACAGAGTAAGGAGACATAGAGAATACAGTATAAAGGTATAATGTATATCATTAGAATACTCAAAAGAAATTAGAGAAAACAGAGCACAAGTTTTGAAAAGACACTGACTAGAAATTTTCAGAAATGAATGAGAGACATCAAGCTAACAAGACAATTAATATCTTCTATAAACCTCAAGTAGAATACATTTAGAGAAAGAATGCCACCTAGTTATATCATATCAAAGCAAACTGCTGAAACCAATAATAAACAGAAAATCTTAAAAGCAGCCAGCTTTTAAATTTGAGAGCTGACTTCTCAATTGAAACAATGGAAGCCAGAAGAAAAGGAAATTATTTTTTTCAAAGAACCAAAAGAAAATGACTGTCAACTAATAATTCTATGCCCAACAACAGAAAAACTTCAAAAATGCAGATAAAATGAAGACTTTTTAGAGCAAAACAAACAGTAAAATAAAAAAGCAAACCCCAAACTAGAGAATTTGTCACCTGCAGATCTGTACAATAAACAAACAAAAACACTAATGGGTGCTCTTTAGATAGAAGAAAAATGATTAAGGATTGGAAGACTGAAGATAAATAAGGTATAAAGAACAAAATGAGTGAATATGAAGATAAATATGAATCAATGAACATAAACTGTAAATAATAATGTCTTGTGCAGTTAAAATATACGACAATAATAGTACAAAAGATGGGAGAGGGTTAAATGAAGTTGAAGGATTCTGAAAATCTTAGATTATCCTAAAAAAGGTAAAATTCTCATTTATAATAGGTGTTGCTAAATCAAGTGTGCATTCTGTACTGTTTAGGGTAATCATTACACAGTAAAAGAGTCTATAACTGCCAAACTAATGGGGAGGGAAATAAAAGTAACAAAAAATACTTAATCCAGAAGGTAAGAAAGAAGACTGAAAGAATAGACAGGGCTGAACAAAATAAAGACCAATAGTAAGATAGTAGGTCTAAACCCAAAATTGTCTGTAATTATATTAAATATAAATGGACTAAATACTCCAATTAAAACACAAAGATGGCCAAATATGGCCCACATTTTGGGAGGCCAAAGTGCAAGGATTGTTTGAGCTCAGGAGTTCCAGACCAGCCTGGGCAACACAGAGACTTTGTTTCTACAAAATTTGAAAAAATTAGCTGGGCATGGTGGCGTGCAATTGTAGTCCCAGCTACTCAGATAGCTGAGGTGGGAGGATCGTTTAAACCCAAGAAGCTTAGGCTGCAGTGAGCCATGATTCTGTCACTATACTCCAGCCAGGGCAACACAGCAAGATGCTATCTAAAAAAAAAAAAAAAAAATCAACTCAAAATGGATTAAAGATTTAATCCTTTACCCATTTGCCCTGAGAATATTCACTAGAGGTACTTTTGCAGCTGCAGCATTTACCCCAAGATATCTTTGCCATTAGTTATCTTGCTTTTATAACTATTTTCACATCACTCTTGGTATATCAACTTTCAAGAAAAAACACATCATTCCATTTATAGCATTCTG
The DNA here is from genome assembly GCA_963573385.1 of Cacajao melanocephalus. Classification (NCBI taxonomy): domain Eukaryota; kingdom Metazoa; phylum Chordata; class Mammalia; order Primates; family Pitheciidae; genus Cacajao; species Cacajao melanocephalus. Next base: position 65,498 of record CAUYLG010067549.1, read on the forward strand.
TTTTTAGTAGTGGTATTTCCATTTACAAAATATACTGATTCTCAATTGCTGAAAATGCCAAATCCTAGAAAAAGTAGCATTCCTATGTGTGATGTTAACATCATTCTCAAACAGTTGTTGGCTAGAGATTCATTTGATGAATTCTATTTTTCTGAAACAGAGGATTCTGATGATTCAGATGATTCTGATGTTAGTTCTGTTTAGAAATAACTCCAAGAACAGTTTTTATATTTTATTTTCACACTGAAAATCAGTCAGATTTGCTTCAGCATCAAAGAGCATGTTTATATAAAATTAAATGAGTGCTGGCAGTTAGCTGCACTTTTTTTTTTTATTTCTAAAAGGGAAAAGGGTTAAATGTAAGACTTGAAACTATGAAACTACTAAAAGAAAACACTGGGGGAACACTACAGAATACTGGTCTGCACAAAGAATTTTTGAGTCCAGCCTTAAAAGCACAAGCAACAAAAGCAAAACTAGACAAATGAGCTTACATAAAGCTAAAAGGCTTCTGAACAGCAAAGGAAACAACAGAGGGAAGAGACAACTTACAGAATGGGAGAAATATTCACAAACTATACATCCAACAAAGGATTAATAACCACTATCTATAAGGAACTCAAACAACTCAACAGCAAAAAAACAATCCAATTTAAAAATGAGCAAAAAACCTGAATAGACATTTCTTAAAAGAAGACATACAATGGCCAACAAATATACAAAAAGAAATGTTCAACATCACTAATAATCAGGGAAACGCACAAAGAAATCATAATGAAATATCATCTCACCCCAATTAGGCTAGCTATCACCAAAAAGACAAAAAGTAACAAATGCTGACAAGGATACGGAGAAAGGGGAGTACTTGGACACTGCTGGTGGGAATTAAAGAAGTGCAGCCATTATGGAAAACAGTATGGAGTTTCCTTAGGAAATTAAAAATAGAACTACCATATGATGCAGCGATCCCATTTCTGGGTATACATCCAATAGAAGGGGAATCAGTACATCAAAAAGAAATCTGCACTCCCATGTTTACTGCAGTACTATTCATAATAGCCAAGGTTTGGAAACAACCTAAGTGTCACCAACAGATGAATGCATCAAGAAAACACCATATATATACACAATGGAATATTATTCAGTCACAAAAAAGAATGAAATCCTGTACTTGCAGCAACATGATGTTAAGTGAAATCATTATGTTAAGTGAAATAAGCCAGGCACAGAAGGACAAATATTACATGTTCTCACTCATATGTGGGAACTAAAAAGGTGGATTTCAGGAAAGCAGAAAGTAGAATGACAGAGACCAGCTGCTGATGAAGAAGGGCAGGAGGATGACAAGAAGCTGGTTAAGGAGTACAAAAATACAGTTAGATAGAAAGAGTGACTTCTAGTACTTGACAGTACAGTAGGGAAATTATAGTTAACAATAATTTATTGTATATTTCAAAATAACTAGAAGAGAAGAGTTGTAACGTTCCCAACACAAAGAAAAAATAAATCTTTGAGGTGGTGGATAGCCCTCTTATCGATTTGATCATTACATACTGTATACAGATATCAAAACATTATATATCCTCCAAAATATGTATAACTATTATATATCAATTTTAAAAATAAGAAAAATAAAATAAAAATTTAAAAAGCTACTAATTACAATAGCTTCAAAAAGTATCAAATACCTGAGAATAAAGCTAACAAACATACAGAAGGTATCTTTGCTGAAAATTATAAAGCATCATTCAGAGACAGTGGGACCTAAGTAAATGAGGAGAAATATAATGATCATGGTTCACAAAACTCAACATTATAAAGGAGTTAATTTTGAAAATGATCTGTAGACATAAAAAACTCTAATAGAAATCCCAATAAAGGGGGATATTTACTTTACTAAATATCAAAACTAGTACTTATTCGTGACACTAATATAAATAACACAATTTGGTATTGGTGCAGGGACAGACAAATACGCTAAAGGAATAAAGTCTAGAAATACACCTGTGTATATAAGGTGACTTGCTTACAACAAAGATGAATAGAGAGCAGTGAAGAAAAAAATGATCTTTTCAAACACTGGTACTAGATTAACAAATATCTATAGGGAAAAAGAAACCTAATCCCTATCTTATAACAAGTACAAAATCAATTCTAGGTTTAAATGTGACAGGTAAGATAACAAAGCTCTAGAACAGCATTGTCCAATAGAACTTTCTTTGATGACAGAAATGTTCTCTATCTACACCATGCAACATGGTAGCTACTAGTCTCATGTGGCTATCCCACATTTGCAAAGTGCTACTGCAACTAAAAAACTGACTTTTTAATTTTTATTTCATTTCAGTTGGTTTAAATTTCAAATTAAGTTTGAAATTTGATTTGAATGTGGCTAGTAGCTACCATACAGGATAACATAGTTGTACAAGAAAACATTTTATGAACTTGGAACAAATGTTTATTTTTCTCTTTTCTGCATTATAGCCTCAGTCTACTAAATCCAACATCTAGAGTATTTAGGAGTTGGTTTCTAATGATTGCTTTTTAAATTTTATTTATTAATTTTGTTGAGAAAGAGTCTTACTCTGTCACCCAGGCCAGAGTGCTATGGTGTAATCTCAGCTCACTGCAAACTCTGCCTCCCAGGTTCAAACGATTCTTCTGCCTCAGCCTCCTAAGTACCTGGGACTACAGGCCCGCGCCACCATGCCCAGCTAATTTTTGTATTTTTAGTAGAGATGGGGTTTCACCACATTGGCCAGGCTGGTCTCAAACTCCTAACCTCATGATCTGCCCGCCTTGGCCTTCCAAAGTGTTGGGATTACAGGTGTGAGCCACCGCGCCCGGCCAAATAGGGGTCACACTTTCCTGTTCCTTTACACATCTAACATATTTTCTTTTAATTGTATACTATATCTTGTGGATGATACAATAAAGAGATTCTGGATTCTTTTTATCTTTTCTAAAATGGTCGACTTTTGTTCTAGCAGGCAGTTCAATTATTGCTTGATCACCCTGAACTTGTATAGACCTCATTTTGTGCTTTATAAGGGTAGATCTCCAAACTGTCTCCTCTTCAGATTTTTGTCTTTGTTTATGATCAGCCTAAACTGGAGTAGCCCTTCCTCTATCTAGGGCATGGTCCTTGATTCTAGAATTTGGCTATTCTGGTTAACAAGTGTGAATGAGGTGTTACCATTATGGTTGGGCCAGAACACCAAGACAGTGCTTGACCTCTTCTATCTTTGTTCTGCTTTCAACCCATACCACTCTTTCTGTTAAGCCTCTAGCAGCTTCGCCCTTTAGATGTGCAGCCCATTTCTCAGCCAAAGATTAATGGAGTCTCCACAGAGTCCTCTGGGAAGCCCCCTTCTGCACAGCTCTCTTCTTTACACATCAGTAAGAAAAAGGCAGCCCAATAGTGGGCAAGAGACCCAAACTGGTATGTCACAAATAAAGGATATTCAAATATCCAATTCACACTGAAAAGACACCACAGAAGTCACCATGAAGGCATACAACTGCACAGCCATCAGCATGTCTGAAGTGAAAAAGGCTAATATTATCATACAAGTGGCAAATGATGTGGGATGATAAGAAATTTCATGTATTGCTGGTAGGATTATAAATGGATATCACCACTTGGAGAAGTTTGGCGTCATCTGCCAAAGTAGTATATACTATAACCAGCAATTCCATTCCTAGATATGTATCCAGCAGAAATGTGTATAGAGGTGCATAAAGAGACATGTACGAGAGTGTTAATACAGCATTGTTTGTGACTGTCAAAAATGGTTAATAATCCAAATGTTCATCAAAAACAAAATGGATAAATTGTTTTTTTACTCATACAACAGAATATCATAGCAGTGTGTTTTCTTCTGTTTTCCTCTCCAAATTTCTCTCTCCCCATTTCTACCATGCTATCTGGAAGCAAAGAGAAGGAATGGATGGCATCAAGCATATAAGTGAAATGATTATTTTTAAATAAATAAAATATCCTTATTTGGAGCCCAGAGAGCAAGTTAGAAACTAGATGAAGGAACAGCTATATCTTTGGTGATGGGATCTTAATATTCTTTATGAAGTATGAAGTAAGGATAAAGAATGGAGTCAACAAAACTAATATTTCCTTCCTTTTTTAAAAAGCCAGTAGTATCATTAATAATGCCCAGAGAAATGTGAAATTCACAACTATTGTCAAAATCAAGGAAGAAAAATCAACATTATTTTTTACCTATTCTATAAAGATCTTGCTTTTGCAACAATGGTATAGGACAATGTTTTACCCAGTCCTTGAAGCTAAAACCAAGAACATGTAACCAGTATTTATAAATTAAATTAATGAAAATACCTATAACATATAAGGAAACAAAATACTTACTTGGCTGACATGTGCTGGTGTTAAAATTAAGTCCAGAACTCCAGACCAGCCAGCAAATACACCAAGTGGTATAGCATATGCTAAAGCAATCATCAAAAATCTAAAATTGCTGTGAATGAGAAATAAAAGGAAACATTATAACAAATTAAAAATCTAGAATAAACTCTTGGTCATGAAAAATGTATGTTATTTGGAAACTGGAACACCAGATTAGAAATAGAAAATATCTGCAGAATGGCCGTTATTAAAAACCCAAAAAAATAACATGCTGGTAAGGTAGCAGAGAAAAGGGAACGTGTGTACACTGCTGGTGGAAGTGTAAATTAGTTCAGCCACTGTGGAAGGCAGTTTGGCAATTTTTGAAAGAACTTAAAACAGAATTACCATTTGACCCAGCAATCCCATTATTGGGTATATACCCAAAGGAATATAAATCATTCTACTATAAAGACAGATGCACCTGTGTATTCACTGCAGCACTATTCACAATAGCAAAGATGTGGAATCAACCTAAATGCCCATCAATGGTAGACTGGATAAAGAAAATGTGGTACAAATACACCATGGACGACTCTGCAGACATAAAAAAGAACAAGATCACGACCTCTGCAGCAACATGGAGGGAGCAGGAGGCCATTATCCTAAGAAAACTAACACAGGAACAGAAAAGCAAATACCACATATTCTTGCTTAGAAGTGAGAGTTGAACATCAAGTACATATGGACACAAAGAAGAGAACAACAGACACTGGGGCCTACTTGAGGGTACAGGGTAGGAGGAGGGTGAAGAGAGAAAAACTACCTATTAGATACTATGCTTATTATCTGGGTGACAAAATAACCTGTACACCAAACCCCTACAACATGCAATTTACCCATGTAACAAATCTGCATGTGCACCCTGAGCCTATAAGTTAAAATATATATATATATATATACACACACACACACATATGTGTATATATATACACACACACATATAGTTATTCTTCAAGAAGCTCAAAGTGCCAAGCTTTATAATAGAAAAAAATCTGTCAGTTAATAAATTCAAACTTCTTGGAATTTTTTTATTTTTTAGATGGAGTTCCACTCTTATCACCCAGGCTGGAGTGCAACGGTGTGATCTCGGCTCACTGCAACCTCCACCTCCCAGGTTCAAGCGATTCTACTGCCTCAGCCTCCCAAGTAGTTGGGATTACAGGCGCCTTGCCAGCACACCTGGCTAATTTTTGTATCTTTATTAGAGACGGGGTTTCGCCATGTTGGCCAGGCTGCTCTTGAACTCCTGACCTCAGGTGATCCACCCACTTTGGGCTCTTAGAGTGCTGGGATTATGGGTGTGAGCCACTGTGCCTGCTCACTTCTTGAAATTCTTTATTTTTATAAGAATAATATTTTTTTGTTCATATTGTTACAATTGTCAGGGTTTATTATACAGATAACAAATATTATTTCACCAA